>CAXKVX010002167.1:0-89179 GCA_964058865.1 Eleocharis quinqueflora
GATACTTTGGTACATATATTAACACATATATGAACATGCAATAATTAATATAAATGTACCTTAAATTCAACAATATTCAAATTAATCACCAATAATAACCAATAATCAACAACAATCACCAATAATTCAACAATAATCAAATTAATCACCAATTATTCATATAAATGTATAATAAACGATAAAACTACAACTAAAGCAATAATAACGTACCACAATCAATAATCATGAACAAATACTACTAAAAACACTAAAATAATAGCATGCAACTAATATGTCTCAATTTTACAAAAAAATCCAAAATTTACCTTAAATTGGAGAGGAAAATCTAGGAGAGGAGAATGACAGCAAGGAATCACAAAGGAGAGCAAGGAGAGGAGAGGGAGAGAAAGATTTGGCAAAAACCTTGAAGGAGAAGAAGATGGAGAGGTAGGGAGTAGAGGGGGCGATTTTGAGAGAAAAAATAGGTTAGGGGCGGGTTTGGGGAAGAAGAAGGAAGGAAGGGGTTTTTTTGGCTATTAATAGCAGCAAAGACTAGGGGCGCATGTATTAATCGCGCCCCTAAGTGCTGAACACAAAAACAACTCTCTGGATTGTTTCAGCACTTAGGGGCGCGATTAATACATGCGCCCCTAAGTAAATACGAAAAAATGGTAGGGAGGGGGGTTCGAACCCATGCCCTCACACAAACTCACCGCCTCTATTCAAACCCCCATACCACTGGACCATTTGTATTTCTCGAAATAGTTGTAACTTCCTTAGTATTAGTAGCTATAAACCTTTCCACTTATAATAAAAAACACTTCAATCTATTATTATTTCTATTTTTAATAATTACTAACTATACCTTTATAATAATTAAGTTTAATATATTTAAAAACTCCTATTTATTACTTCTAATATTTTTATTTCTAATAATATATTTATTAATGTAATAATATTTTTAATATATTAAATAATATATTTATTAATGTAATAATATATTAAATAATATATTTATTAATGTAATAATATATATAATATATTAAATAATATATTTATTAATGTAATAATATTTTTAATATATTTAATAATGTAATAATATTTATAATGTATTTAAAATTTAATAACTAAGTTTAATATATTTAATATTTTTAATATATAATAATGTAATAATATGTATGTAATATTATTTTAAATATATTATTACTTATACATAATAAATATATTATTACTTATTCAATATAAATATATCATTACTACTAAATTATTATTACATAATGCAATATGTTCTTATATTAAATATATTATTACTTAATTAAATATATCATTACTTGTATTAAATATATAATAATTATATTTAATATATTATCACATCTATTAATAATAAATATAATAAGTGCATTTAAAATTACTATTTTAATATAATTATTCATAGAAAAAAATGCCACAGAATGTCAGGGGCGCATGTATTAGTCGCGCCCCTGACATGTAGGGCCCACAGTTCGTTAATGCACTGCAAACTGTCTTGAATTCAGCAAAACAAATCGAATAACTTAGGGGCGCGACTATTAGCCGCGCCCTTGGCCCTCTGTGCAATTATTAGGGTGCCTCTGGCCCTATGTGTTGAAATTCTTTGCTGATTGGCCTTCTATGAAAATTTTCCGCAGAGAACAGAACGGAAGTCAATAAATGCAAATTGTGCAACTTTAGAACTATTTTTCACCTTTTATCAATTGCTATTGGTTGATTCCAAATCTTTTCATCGAAAAGGATCATAATATTGAGTGTTGATTCAGATTCTCTACAACGACTACATGTGCACTACGAATGGCATTTTGCTGTTTGGCAGTATGTTTTTCATTCAGTATGGTTTCTTGATCTTCGACTCACCACACCGTATGATGGTCCAAGTCCACATATCTTCTTTTGAAATTAGAGATGTATGATATGACTAAGAATGGATAATGTTCAAGCCAAACCCATCTGATTATTCTTATTTCTGTGTGTTAATTAAATATTTTAAAATTCTACTGAAAAGAGTCCTTGTTTTACTTGCACAAGCTATCAAGTTGCCTCGCCTTGTTCTGAATATCAATTTCGAAAAATTATATCTATTGATGAAACGCAGGTTTTAAGTTTTATCATTTTCTGGCGTATGGATGTTAGGCCAATGGAACGAAATTTTCTGCTAACCTTTTTTTTTCTCAAGTGAAGAACTTTCTATAGAAATCGTTGAATTAATGATCAACAATTCTAATTTAATAATACAGCGATCAATAACTACGATCAGATGTTGATCTTTAATTCGACGATTCTGATCGAAATTACCCACTTTGCGAAGAGAAAAGTTCCGCAGAGAATATTTGTCGTTAGGCAATAGGGTTGAAAGAGTAAAAAATTTGTTGGGCTGAAAGCCCGTAAGCTGGAGAAGTGAAGATTTGATATATTCCTAAATCTTTGTTTGTAGTAACTCGGTGCAAACCAAAATGCAAAGGGCCTTGTGAAATAGGCACTGTATCCGGGTCAATGTATTTTGTAAAACACAAAGGCCTTAAGAAATGGGTTATTGGATTTTTGTCAATGCATATTTTTCAAATGCAAAGGCTTTGTGAAATGGGCTTTTATACTCTGGTCAATGTATCTTACAAAATGAAGAGGCCTTGTAAAGTTGTTATTGTATCTTGCCTCTTTTTCGTAACTCGTAACTCGTAACTGAATCAATTACCTTCGAAATTTTATATTTTCACCTTTGTGTTAGTACTAGGCTTTTGGGATAGAATTGAACTTTCATGAAACTTTTCACTTATTTATATGAAATCAATTTCCCAATTTCTTTCTGTGCAGGAATCATTGAGTGTCGTCTCAATATTTATCTAATAATGGGCTGTATATTTTAAAAGCCCTCTTAATTATTTGAGGTAGTAACGTTGTGTCGGCCATAAAAATTTAATTGTATAAAACGATATGTATGATGGATGATATAGATTTAAAAACACGCAAAAATGTATTATCCCTACTCATCTAATAATTATGTACTTCATTTTCGTGAAAAATTAGTATGTAGAAGATTGTTGATTCAAAACATAAGAAAAATCTTGGTTTGACCATCATCTTTATCTATTTCTGTGTGAAAAGAATTTAAGAAAATGTTATTATCAGTTTATCACAATAAGAAAATATTTTATTTTGAATACATTTAGTGCTTCCATGCGGTGTTTGCCAACTAGGATCCTACGTGTACTAATCTTTGACTCCATTTTTTAACTGAAATAGATGACCCTGCCCCTACTTAATAGGGGTCAAGCAACCTTTCCCAACACTAACGGACACCAGACTAAACATAATTAAAATATAATCCTGATTATTTTTTGAGAAAACAATGTTCTAGCGACACTAAACTTACGATGCTTCTTACCACACGTGTCGACCATCTAAGACCTCTCAATCACACGTGTCATGCATATAAGACCTCTCCCTCACACGTGTCCTTACCTAAGCATCCCATTCTTGCCCACCATTAAAACCTCAGCGCCGCATCTCCCACATTTCTCTAATCTCAACCTTTTTGTCTCCTCCTCGAAATTATCGACATCTAAAAGATGGCCGCCGGTACAGCAACCGCTGCTTCCTTCTCCACCGCCGCGAGGCGCCTCATCTTCCCCACCTCCCTTTCATCCGCCTCAATTCGCCTCCAAAACGTCACCACCGCCGCGCGACCTAATTGCCTGTTCTTCACCCCAACCCCTAATTATCGCCGAGTCCCTAAGCTCCGTTTATCCGCCACCGCCTCACCTGCTACTACCAAGACGATCTCCGTCGGTGAGAAGCTCCCAGAGGCTACCCTTTCCTACTTCGACTCAGAGGGCGAGCTGAAAACCGTCACCATCTCAGATCTAACGAAGGGCAAGAAGGCGATCCTTTTCGCCGTTCCAGGGGCATTCACGCCGACTTGCTCGCAGAAGCACTTGCCAGGGTTTGTTGAGAAGGCTGGGGAGTTGAAAGCGAAGGGGGTGGATGTGATTGCATGTGTTTCCGTGAATGATGCATTTGTGATGAAGGCATGGAAGAAGGATTTGAAGGTTGGAGACGAGGTGCTGTTGCTGTCAGATGGGAATGGTGAATTTACCAAGGCACTGGGAGTGGAAATGGATTTGAGTGATAAGCCGATAGGGCTCGGTGTCAGGTCGCGGCGTTACGCGCTCTTGGCTGAGGATGGAGTGGTGAAGGTTCTCAATTTGGAGGAAGGCGGTGCGTTCACTACCAGTAGCGCTGAGGACATGCTCAAAGCTCTCTAAATTCTATATTAATTTAATAACAAAAAAACTTGGAAATTCTCCTTACTTTTTGCTTTCTTTGTCCCTGTTGTTATGCGTCCGTATCTACCGTTCCCGTCATCCCGTGTTTCAGCCAGTATCTATTTCTTTTTGTTTAGAAGACAGATTTACGAGGATGAAATGGTGTTTATTAAAAAATTAAAAAAATAAAAAAGATAGCGTTTTGTTCAGCGATATAAACAATGATAACTTGGGCTGTGCTATTGATGAAGTCGGCCTTTTACATTTTATAGTCAATCTATTATTAACACTTTGAGGAGGGATTCTGAAATGAATATTTTGACATGTTTTTTATAATGAGATCTCAAATAAATAACAACAATAAAATTTATTTTCAAATAAATTGTCAATTTAGATAGAAATGAAATTCAATATAAATAAGTAATAAGTGAAGGGATCCGATGATAATAATTTTGGTGACAATAACTATGACAATAATTATTTTTTTCATTTTCAAAGTTCAAATTGTTGATCCAAACCGTTGAACATGATCTCCATAATAAAATACTCTTACAAATTAAATTTTACATTTTTTTAAATTTTTTCTATTTATTAAAATTGAGTAAAATTCAACGATTCAGTAATTGTAACTTTGGCATATTTCTTAATAATAGTTAAAAAATTCAAAAAATGTAAAATTTGATTTGTAAGTGTATTTTATTGTGAAGATCATATTAAATGATTTAGATCAACAATTTGAACTTTAAAAATAAATATTTTCGTCACCGTTTCGTGCGTTTTACAACCCTACTTCTATAATCCTAATAGAACTTCAAAATTAGGCCTTCTGAAATTTCGGTTCATAGTAATTAATGGGCCGAAAGTAACTTCCCTCGTTACTAAAACATTTTTACAATTGTCTTTTCAGATTTCTGGGCCTCCACATTTATTTACTAAAGTTTTATACCTCTCCAAGCATGCTAAATGAGGCCCATTAGGAGTGATAAAGATTTTAATTTGAAAGCATTTATACGAATTCATTCATACTCATGAAAATAGTTGCGGAAAAAAAATATTGAGTTGTACCGTGAAATAATGACGGAATATTTATTTATAATTCTATTGCTTGATATCAACAGGATTATTCCTATTGATAACCATTTGTAATATAATTTTTGAATTAGATAGTAACAACATATAACAATGCTAACTAATTAAATTAGCAGTTTATATTAAATTAAACTTGTCATCCAGAGTCCAGACACTGAAAAAATTAAATTAGCAGTTTAATTATTGCAATGAATAAAGAAGGTTCGATAAAAACAAATAGAAACAAGGCAAAATTGACAGAAGATCTCATTAAAGCTCCTTTTGATTCCCGTATAAGCCAACCAGAGATTAACACCAGACATTATTTTTCTAACTTCTAAGGGAGAGATTAGTTGTGATCCGGAGGGAAATTTGTTTCCAATACAAAAATATAAAAAATAAAAAGACAAACTAACAAGCATGAGAAAAATTAATATCCAAATAAACATCGCAGAGTTCTATGAGAATATACACGGACGAGCAGTTTATATTGTACAATCATCAAAATTATTGTTTAATTTTGCAAGCCATTTAAATATTTTGGTTGGAATTTCCATTTTCCAATCATCCTCGTTAGTATTCTTTAGCCAAATGGATATCATTGGGGCTCGATTTATTAAATCGAGAATCTTTTCCAACAATCGCCAACAACCACAGGAAGCATCCGAGAACATAAATAATTGTTGTTTCTTTAACAAAAAATAAGTAAGAAAAAGGTACTTTAATCACGTACTCAATTATTGTCTCTAGAGAATTAGAATCCCAAAATACAACTTGTAAAAATATTCTTTGAAATGTCAATTTTTCTAAATACATTGTTCATGTGATTGATTTGAATTCGATGTTATTAATGTGATGGTCGACTGGTCGAGAACTGTCACAGTCTATATGAACAGTTGAATTAAATTTGATCGACTGTGATTTCATAAAAAAAATATAAGTATAATATTAATTTTGTAAATCCTATCTGTCATACTTTTAATAACAACTTGCTGCCACGACAGCAGACGTAAATCCTTTAAGTGATGTGTTTACAGTTTTTTAAATCTTTTTTGAAAGTGTTTAACGCACAAGTATACTCATATTAAAACAATTAAGAAATTTCTAATTCAACTAGAAAAGAGAATTCTGTATTACTCACTTTAAAAACACAAGCAAGCCTTTTAGAAATTCAAAATTTCTCCGACGTACAAAACATATCAACCATAAAAAGAAGAAAAAAGAACTATAAAATCTCCCCATTAGTTTAGAATCGTGTTATTTATCTCTGCAAGATGGTGCTGCTGATCCGGACAATAAAACTAAATTTTAATTAAATTGTTTTTAAATCTTTAAATATGAAAATTTAATGATTGGATACTTCTTATATATAATATCGTATAAGAAAAATATTTTATAATTTTAATTTTATTCCAATAATCAATAAAAACTAATAAAATTAACGATCCAAATTACACAGACTTAACTATTTGTTTTGATGATTATCAAAATGAAGTCAAGACTTCACAATTTTTATATACACATAATTGCGATGATCTAAAATAGAATTATATTTCAAAATCTAAATTCAGAACAAAAAACAGACGAAGACAAATAACAATCAACATTGATCAAACGATTCACGCTTGCATCAAACATCCGCTACATGATCCGATTTCCAATAACAATGAACATGGATCTTTACAAAAAAATTAGTACACGATTTTAGATGTTTTCTAAGTCATCTAACTAATATGTAATATTCAAATGTATTAAAGTTCACATTATATATTTCAATCAAATAATATGATTTGATTGGAGTAGGGTTTAAAAAAAATCCGGACGGGTCTACCCGTCCGTGTTCGACCCGTGCCCGATTTGTACCAGTGCCTGGATCCGCCCGGATCCGCGGATCTCGGATCCACGGATCTATCACGGGTCGGGTTTGCCCCAAATCCTTCAAACCCGTCTAAACCCGTTCCCGTGTAGACCCGTGCCCGACCCGTCCCAAGACCCGCTCGTGCTCGACCCGTAGATCCGTGCAAAAATTCAAAAAAATTCAAAAAAAATTCAAAAAATTCAAAAAGTTGGACGGATCCGACCGGACCCGTGCCCGACCCGTCTGGACCCGCCCGGATCACGAGTCGTGTTGGGGGTTTTGGGTTCGGACCCGTGCATACCCGCCCCGTCGTACAAGTGGATCCGGACGGGTACCCGATCCGCCCCGTTTTGAGAACCCTAGATTGGAGTCTAAAAACATCATCTAAAATACTGTAGGTAGATTTTTGCCACTTAAAAATAATTGCAACTAACAAAAATCCATAGTTTATCAATGGAGATGTCCATTGCTATAAAGATACAGCTAGTGTTCTAAATTTGTGCCATTCCGTATCGTTTCGTTCCAAACACGGCACGGAACGACACAACACGATTAGTATTTTATTATTTTTATCGTTCCCTGCCAAAAATTGGAAGGGATCGGAACGGAACGGTTAAGACACGGCACGTTTAGGCACGTCGTGTCTAAATGTGTCGTGTCTTAACCGTTCTGTGTCGTGTCTTAACGTGTCGTGTCTAAACGTGTCGTGTCTAAACATGTCGTGTCTAAATGTGTGGTGTCTAAACGTGTCGTGTCTAAACGTTTATTTTTTAAAATTTGTAAACTTTAAAATAGAATAATTAATAAATGCAAAAGATTTCAAAATAATTTGAACTTCCGTGTCTATCTGTGTCGTGCTGTGTCTATATGTGTTGTGTCGTGTCTAAATATACCGTGTCTAGACGTGTTCTCGTGTCGTTTTGTGTCGTGCCGTGCCGTGTCTCTCCTCATAAATGTTCTGTGTCGTGTCCTACAGTAGGAAACCAAGGCACGACACGCTTAAGACACGGCACATGAACAGTGCCGTGTCTTAACCGTGCTGTGTCCTTATCGTGCTGTGTCGTTCCGTGACGTTTTCAGACACGGAGACACGATTTTGAGAACTCTAGATACAGCCGTACATGGACGACAAAAGAGAAACATAGAGAGAAAAATAATGGAAAAGCATATGAAAGAGCGGTGAAAGAGCGTAGAACATCCCTATTCTCTCATACTCCGCTCCTACTCCGGAGTAGCGTTGATCATACGGATAGGTACGTACACGGATTGTCCGTGTACGGATGAGATGGGTTAAACATTACGAGTTGGGACGGGTTCAGTTTGGGTGATGATCCAAATTATTTATTTGATCTGTCGGGTTGGGTGGAACGGGACGAATACGGACGTGTCACGTGTTTATTTTTTTTTAATCCAAATTTTTTCAAATAACTCAAAATAATTCCAAAAAGTTGCAAAAAATCGGGGCGGGTAATGAGCATGTAAGGACTAGTTACGGGTCACGAGCACAGGCATGGACAGGTTAAGGACAGTTACCATGGGCAAAGTTTCGAAGGGTGACCCAAACTCGTATAAAACTCGTCATTGACAAGAGTACGGATGAGCACGAGTTGGATCCACAGACAGATTCGAGCAGGCAACGGGGGTGGGCGGGCACGAGTGAGGTTGACCCGTACGGGTTTTGTCAAAACACTACCCTCGAGTCGGACCGATTTTTTAATATTGGAAATATAATAAATAAATTATAAATAGAAAGAAAGATTGTTGTTTAAATTTGAAAAATAGAAAAGCACAGAATTGAAAATTTCGTCGATTTCGTGCTTTTGAAAAAAGCCAAAAGTACGAAATTAGCAATTCAATGCTTTAAAACTTGACTTTTTAATAACAGAATGTTAATAATATAATTCATGAGTTGAGTTATATTTAGGTAATTTTTTGTAGCAACTTCAGCAACGTTCGTCGGAACTGTAATTAATTTTTCATCGTCGCAAACCATCAAGCTGTAGATATACGAGTCTACTTCCATCACGTCGAGTCTGATTTTTTATCAGAGAAACGAGCGATTCAAAATTGAATCTGATGCAAACTCGTGATAAAAAAATACTAATTAAGACATAAGTTGAAATGATGTCAAATTTGAGATGCACATTCCTCCAACCGCAAATCAGAATCCTAATGATGGAAGTAGACTCGAATATCTACATCTCGATGGCTTGCGACGATAAAAAACTAATTACAGTCCCGACGAACGTAGCCAGAGTTGCTACAAAAATATTAAATATGATTAGTATTTTTTTGTATTTTTTGTAGCAACTTCGACTACGCTCTTCGGGACTGTAATTAGTTTTTTTAACATCGCAAGCCATCTAGCTGTAGATATTCGAGCCTACTTTCATTCAGTCGAGTTTGATTTTCGGTCAAAAAAATGTACATCTCAAATTTGATACCATCTTCAATTTATGTACTTTAGTAATTTTTATCATGAGTTTGCATCGGATTTAATTTTCAATCGCTCGTTTCTTGGATCGCAAATCAGACTCGAATATCTACAGCTTGATGGTTTGGGACGATAAAAAAACTAATTACAGTCCCGACGAGCGTAGCCAAAATTGCTACAAAAAATTACCTAAAAAATGTTAATCGTACATAATATTTTTTTTGCAGCAACTTCGACTACGCTCATCTGAAATGTAATTCATTTTTTTAACGTCACAAGCTATCGAGCTATAAATATCCGAATCTACTTCCATTTCGTCGAGTCTGATTTGCAGTCGGAGGAATGTGCATCTAAAATTTGATACTATCTTCTACTTATGTCTCGATTAGTAATTTTTATCACGATTTTGCATCAGATTCAATTTTGAATCGCTCGTTTCTTCGATCACTAATCAGACTCGACACGATAGAAATAAGCTCAGATATCTACAACTTGATTGTTTGCGATGATAAAAAAAAACTAAGTACAATTCCGACAAACATAGTCAAAATTACTACAAAAAATAATCTAAATATAACTCAACTCATGAATTGAATTATTAATATTTCAATTTTTAAAAAATTCAAATTTTAAAAACTGAATTGTGAATTACTGTCTTTCTTCTTATTTATAATTTATTTATTATATTTCAAATAATGAAAAAATCGGGGGAGTCGGAGTCCCCAACCAGTGGCCTCCTTCCGTACTCTTCTATTGAATCTCCACCAAACCACCACCACTTCATCTCCAATTCTTAAATCTCTCTTTCTCTAACTCCTCCAACTGTTTCATTTTCCTTCCATTTATTCTGACAAACGACCTGGTGTGTGGGGCCGGGCCTCTCTACCTATCCTATCTTCCTATCTTCCCTTGTGTATAACTCTAATCCCCATCTCAATTAATCCTCATAATTTCTCTCTTTATTACACTAGAACTACTAGATCTATCTATCTAGCATTCTAGCTAGCTTAGCTTACTGTCTTTTTGTTTATCAATGAGAAAGGTGAAATCGGAATCAAAGCTATTTGGTCTGGTTAGAATCCCTGGCCTTAAGCATTCCAGTTCAGCTCATGGCAATGCCAGTGCCACAATTGGAGTGTTGGCCTTTGAAGTGGCCAGTCTCATGTCCAAAACCGTGCAACTCTGGCATTCCCTGAGTGATCGCAAAATCACGCAATTGCGAGATGAGATTTTGCATTTGGACGGTGTTCGTCACCTTGTCTCGGATGAGGACCAGTTCCTGCTTGGTTTGGTTGTTGCCGAGATGGCAGAGTCGCTTGGTTTCCTCTTCCGCTCCGTCGGCCGGCTTGGGAAGAGGTGTTCAGACCCTGTTCTCCAACGGTTCGATCAATTGTTTGTGGATCTGGTGAAGAATGGGTCAGATCCTTATGGGATGTGCTATGCCCATTGGAAGATGGAGAAAAAGGTGAAGAAAATGGAGCGACTGGTGGGGACTACCTCCAACCTTCACCAGGAGTTAGAGGTGCTTGCCGAGCTCGAACAAGGGCTTGGTCGATTCCAGCTCCAGTCCAGAGCCAATTCAGATCAAACCGGTGTTATCGATTACAAACGGAAGGTGCTGTGGCAGAGGCAGGAGGTGAAGTATATTCGCGCAAATTCACTGTGGGGCTGTACCTATGACTATACCATGCGCCTGCTTGGCCGAGCTCTCTTCACAATTGTTGCCAGGATCAAGCATGTTTTCAGACCTGAGCAGAGAAACTGCATTGTAGGTGGAAATCAGAAGCCTACAAAGCAGCTCTTTCGTAGCCAGTCATCTCTGGTGCCTGGGATAAATGACATGTCTGTCCATCCATCAGATACATTTTCTTCAGGTCCGCTTGTTGCTAAATCGGGTCCCATTCTAACTACTAAAAACAAGTTGGAAGGTTTGCCTCCTTCCCACAAGAGCCAAACTCTGAAACCCCCAAAATGGGTCGGGATGGGGCTGCCGTTCAAGGGTTGCATTGCTGGTGGAAGTTACTCTCCTGTAATGCACAGTTGCATTCCGTTGGAAGCAGGCTACCATAGTTCAAACACCCCTCAGCCAACCTGTCCTTTAGAGCAATTACAGTTTGAGTACAGCTGTTCAGTTATTTCCATATCTGACCTCAGCAAAAACAATAACATCCTAAAAGCACCTGATGCGACACTTGGTGCAGCCGGTCTGGCGCTGCATTACGCAAACCTGATCATTGTCATAGATAAATTGGTGGTATCGCCCCACTTGATCGGCCCAGATGCTAGAGAGGATCTATATAACATGTTGACTGCTAGTATAAGAGCAGCTCTCAGAGCAAGGCTGAAAACATATGCAAAAAACCTGACCTCTTTAGTGTGTGATCCTAAACTGGCAGCTGATTGGACAGAAGCGATTGGGAGAATTCTTGATTGGTTGGCACCACTGGCGCATAACATGATAAGGTGGCATTCTGAAAGGAATTTTGAACAGAGCCACGTGATTTCAGCCACAAACGTGCTTCTTTTGCAGACAATTTATTTTGCAAACCAGGCAAAGACTGAAGCCGCTATCACTGAGTTATTGGTCGGTTTGAATTACCTATGGAGATATGCCAAGGACTTGAATGACAAAGCCATTTTGGAGTGCATCAGCAGTAGAAATTTTAATGATTGCTTCAGTCCTCTGTAATTCTCTAATGAATCACAATTTGTAGATGCATCCGGTTAGTGTTTACTTTCTGAAGCACACAAACTGTTGGATATGTTGGGATGTAGCCACTAGGATAAATGCATCCTTTTAGCAGTATGAATGTATGATTTCTCTATTTCACTCTCTCACGCTCCATTTTTATCTTTTTTCCTTTTTGACCAACATAGAGAAGCTATGGCTACACGAAATTGTATATCCATGCTTTTATTTTATGGTTAAATTTGGATATAAATTTCTTCTTCAGTAACCATTGATATAGTTAGAAGAATTATTGTCCCTCCCATTGCCACTGCATACAATGGATGCGAACCAAATCATTATTATTGAATTTTTTTTCTAAATGCTTACTTGGGGAAAACATATATTGATTACAACATGATGTTTAGCCCTGCAGAACAATTAACTCCCGGAAAAGCCGGCCAAAACATGTTGGTATTATAACATTGCTGTTAGCCATGAGTGAGATTTCAGTGTCTCTTATAAATCAGTGTTGGTAGCAAAGAATCCATTATTGCATTCATATCATGTATACCAGTTTGGTACAGGCACATGATGCATAAGAACTAAGGTAAATTCTTGGTTCAAGCACTTAGTCTGAAATCTTCAAACTTCACCTCATTGTCATGAGGACAACTTTGTACTTATGACTGAAGCATTACAAAGAGATCTCAATGCTCCTAAATATCTTATCTAAACTGCCATTCCTGACATATTGTTGCTTTTAGCTTTAACCTTATTTCAAAAGATGATACATTTATTTCTTTTCCGTATGTTAATGTATTTACTTGGATTTAAGCTTGGTATATCATATATGCCTGTTTTACTTTTGAACACCTCAATTTTGTTGATGTTTTGATAAGATGGTCAACATGATCTAGGAGTAGCAGCGAGAGAGACTGATTTACAGAACATTGTGGCAATGTGTCTGATTAAAACAGACCAACCACTTGACTCTTCTCAAAGAACTGCATAAAATTCTACATTAGATTCAAATTCATAAAATGGTTATTTTTTTGTTTTTCAAAATTATTGTTGATTTATAAGTTACAATATCAACATTATTGGTATTTTCTTTATTATCTACTTTAGAGATACATGATAAATACTTTATCATGTTTAATTATTGTTGAAGTTTATTTGGTAAGAGAAGTTCAGCGGTAACTTTTTTTAATTGTTTCCTTTTCTTTCTGTTTTGTATGCTGATTGGCCAAATGTCAATCATCGGATTATTAATCAATTAAATTTTTTTACGGTCTAAAATGAAAATGGATTGCTACATTGTCAGGATTGTAATGCCACCTCATCTGCCAGGAAGCACGCCTCCTTGCCCGAAAAAGGTCTCTTTTCGTTTCTGTACATAGGATCCAGCAGCCAGTTGTCTAAACTGTCTCCTTGTTGTGGTCAATTCAGATGGATGTATGTTCATCCTTGATTGCAGCTATGCATCAGCAATAGAATGGCAAGGTGTAAAGAGGAAGATGTTTTGAAAAGCAAGAACCATGTAGAATCGTTCTGAAATGGGCATGGTAGAAAAAGAATAATGAAAAGATTTTAACACACCAGATCAGTTGGCAGTTTGCACACTGGTGCTCTGAGCGAACTAGCCTCTTTGCTGGTGACTCTATTGAATCAGTAGACAACTGAGAAGCAAAATCCCAGTGCAAATTTTCATTTTGTACAGAGGTTTTGCTATCTACAATGCCCTTTGATACGGGAAATCTGATGCCTGAAAATAGCATCCATGTTAGTATACAGATTTAGACTTAGAAGAGAAAATTCCAATATTAGTGCACTAGCATATGCTGCATCTCAAGTAGCAGTCTTGGTTGATCGAGTTCTCAAAGAAGAAGTGAGGTCAGTAGTATTAAAAAATAAAAAAACACCACCCGTTGGTCCCTCAGTAAATCGAGCTAGTTGGTTCGTGTCCATTGGTCAATAATGATGGCAAAAACTAAATAGAGCAATGTTACCCGCTACTTGTCAGTTCCATTTAACAAGTAGCAGATGATTCTGTGATGTGTAAAATGTCAAGAGCAACAAAGTTTTTATTCTCAAATAAATTGAAGTACGCTGGAAACTAAATTCAATCTGAAATTAAAAATCAATATAGAAAATAATAGTATAATAAATAGTGAAATAGAAGAAAAATAATTATTATAATAATAATAATAATAATTCACTATTCTATCAACCAGAAGTTTAGACTAACGCTCTATGTCGTTAATCTTGGACTAAAGTCGTACAACTATAACATTACTTTTAAAATTTAGTTTGTCACCATTTTGCTATGCGGATCGCTAATTTTCATGCACTCTTATTTGACGTCAACCATTTAGAGACATTTCATGTCTTTAAGTCTCTTTTATAGATTCATTTCATGTCAATTTCGATCGACCTCTACATCTTCTCGTGTATGCTACTTAAAACTCCATTACGTACGAGTGCGTCAGGCCTCCGTTGGATATGCTCATACCATCTCAAACAATGTTGAACAAGTTTCTCTTCAATCGGTGCAACCCGACCACCTTGTCACGTATATCATCATTTCTAGTGCAATCTTTTCTTGTATGCTCACATATCCACCGTAACATACGCATCTTTGTCACGCTCATCTTTTGTATGTGTTGCTCTTTAATAGCCCAACATTCTGCTCCATACAACATTGCAGATATGATCGTCGTCCTATAGAACTTACCTTTCAATCTTTGTGGGACTTTTCACATAGGATGCTAGATGCTTGTCGTCATTTTATCTAATCCGCTCTTATTCTATGGCTAACATCTTCATCAATATCGACATTACTGTATAACATTGATCCCAAATATCGAAAGGTGTTTCTTCTAGACACTACTTGTCCATCTAAACTGACTTTTCTATCTTCTGATCGAATGCCACTGAACTTGCACTTCATATACTCGGTATTAATTCTTATTGTTATTTTTTTTGTGGCACGATTTTATCGCCATTTAAAGGAACAATTGCCCCACTCAGCCGAGTAGAAAATAAGATGTGATTCTGAAATTGTTTCTTCCAAACACAAATATTCCTGAAACACTTGCATTACTGTTCACTTTTCTCAGATTTCCTTATTTTGAGAAAAGTGAATCACACCGCTTGCTTCCATTACACAAACCTATACACATTCCTATTTTTGAATAAGGGAGTGTTCTCTAGTTTGCCTCGTTATTTAACAGAAACTCAGGATTTGTAATATTAACAGAAACCAAGGTCATGAGCCGATTAGCACATACCATACCATTTGTCACTGTAGAGTCTTCAGTATTTTGGCCTGTTATATAATAAAGAAAATGATATTTTTGTATCTAGTCAGGAAAGGTTGCTGTTTTGCACATGCATTGTCAATCTATGCAATGACAACTTGAAGCTAATTTGACTAAGTTCAATAATGAGAAAGAGACAATTAATTCTTTGTTCACTTAATATAATAGCAGTCCCTATAAACAAGGAGCACATGACTTCGACATTATGGCATAGATAGACCTATCTGAAGTAGATCCCCTGACTGAATAAAATAAGATAAAAAATAACAAGGACTCAAACCTAAAACTTGTCAGTGGTCCATACAGTGGGCTCAATTTACTTGAAACCATAGCACCAATCAAGCATAAATTGTAGCAGAAGGGCTCTCTGATTAATATTGTCATATGCTTTATGTGCAAAACAAATCCGGACCTTTAGTACGTTGAGTGCACAACTGATTAACCGACAATGGCAATCAATAACAGAGAACTTAAAAATAAGCAAGCATACAGAAAATCGACACTATCATTTAGTTTGGTTCAGGTATCCCCTGAATCTAGTTCAGACGAAAAGAAAATATCATTTAGGTGACTAATTTTTCTGCAAGCTTTCTGCTCTTAATTTCAGTAATTTTGCTGATTTGAATTTTTTAGTGATTCCAATTTTACCCTTGTCACTGTTATTAGTATTTCATTGCCAAACTGTTAAACTTGATGAGCATGAAGTTCACAGCTATATGAAATAACAGGAAAAAAACAAAATATGTATCATATATACTTAGCTTAGGCCAATGTGTTCGTCCACAAATTCGGTTCCATTATAATCTCTCTGTCTCCTTAATAGTTATGATTTCAATCATTTCCTTTCTCTTGGTTTCAGAAGAAGATTCCAGCTTAAAGTTTGATACTTCATGTATTTCCAGTTCCTATGCATGATACAATAAAATTCAATTTCTTGGCTGAAATCACAGTTGTCTTGACCTGTCTTTGTCTGCAGTGATTAGGCAAGTCACACTGGTACAAGGTAAAAGCTTGTGAGACATAAGAGGCACAGCTCTCGTACCTAGAGGGACTAGAAATAAAGTGAAGATCGAAGAGAGACGGGCAGAGAATGATAGGTGTTTTGGTTATTTCATTGCCTGTGACAATTGTTACGCCTACTGGTACTAGAGTAATTACAGAAGCATCTAGAACATTACAGTTTCCTAATTACTCTTCAACAACATTAACAGAATTAGCTACACTATCTTTGACTGGGTCAAATGCACACTGACCAATCCACAGCACAGTTCTATCAGCCACGCACCGTAGGACCATGATGCTGGTGAAACGAGAAATAAGATCCATAAGACCTTTGCTGGAGCGTACAGAACAACCTCTATGCTAGAAAATGTGATCCTCTTGCACGTCATGCCCTGGCTTTCGTCCTGCACAGCGCTATTCGGGCTCCAAAGCTTTGTTTTGGTTACTTCTCAGTTGCTAGTAAATGAAGTGTCTGGTGTAGTTTGCGTAATTTGCTTTTAAACAATTGAAGTAAATTTGTTGAATATTGAAGTTCGGGAATCGAATTGTAATATTCCCAAGTACAAATAAAATTTTCTGTCCTGATTCATGGTTGTTTCTTTATCTTTAGGTTCGGCTGTGAAGGAGAATGTCTCTGGAGGCTCTCAGGATCTTATTCTGGTTGCTAGTCCTCAAGTCTTCATCAAAACATGCATTCCAAAAGTAAGGTTGTAGAATGTAACTTATCTGTATGAATGTTTTTATTTTATATTATTTGAACTCTGTCAAATAGTTTTCTTGGAACATTCCAATCTGAACTGAGCACCAAACAACATGTAGTACCCCACTCTAGATGTCCTAGAGGTTTTATTTAATCGAAATTGTTAGGTTTGGCTTGGTGGAAGATTGAATTGGTCCCTCAAATTATGGATCTCAGCCCCCGAAAATATGGATTTCCCTTACTACGTAGTGCCCATATCACCTGTTTCCAGTGCCATACTTAAATGTTTTCTCTTGTGGAGATTTCCAATTTACTTTTCCTCAAGTTAGATATCATTAATAATTTATAATTTCTTACAAGAAGTCCTCTTACTTTTCAGAATTCCTTGCTGAGAATAGTTTGACTGGTTAACTGGTTATTACAAGTCACAACAAATATCGACTTTTTCCATATTACTTGCAGGAAAGCAAATTTATTTGTTGATTATTGTCATCCAAAAATTTGGAGTAAACTAGATACAGTTCAATATCACTACTCTCAACTGTGTGCTGGTAATCAGCTCAACTAATTTGTGCTGTTATTTTTTGGAGGTGGATACAAGGCATATTTGTCACAGCCCACAAGAACAATTCATTATCATAAGATTTGGACAAAAATAGTTCTGCTATAAGATCTAAAACACTATTTTAACCCCTCTCAATATAGATATTTTAGTTAAGATATTCTAATCTCTCTAAGTCACAAGTTACACTCAAGAAGACTTACAACATGAGCTCTTTCTCAAAACCATTTGTTTCTTTGTTTCATTTCAACTGGAAAGGCTCACCAACAAAAAAAAAATTGCAGCTACTTAAACCAATCTCATAAGTCATAAGACCTGATGAACAGTCTAGAAAATTGCTTGTGATTCAGTGCAACTTAGGCCTGCTAAGACTGAATAACTTGTGACTTGTAGTGTTACATTTTTTGTGTGGATCGAAATAGGCTTTTTGACGAAATAGTTGGGCTTTCATAGATAGCTTGCACACACTTATTTAAAGGAAATTTGTCTATGATACAGCTGCAAAAAATGGATATTTTTTGCATTCGTTAAGTTGGATCGTCTGATTAGATCTGAACGGATCTGATTTTATAACACAAAAACTTTCTGAATCATATAATTGACGATCAACCGTCCAAATCTTTTAACGATTCAAATTAACGATGCAGAGAGTACCCATAAAAAATGAGTGCGGAGAATACGATTTCCCGAGCAATAAATAAAATTCCTGTTACAATAAAATTTCTTCGAAAAACTTGTAACAATTTCACTCGAAAGGAACTGGATAGAAGGTAAGGAACATTTCTTAGCTGTAGGCCACTGTAGCCTTCACCTTCTCCTTGAGAAATTGCCGTATGTGGTCTCTCTTCCAGTTACAATTCTACGCATGTCAAACAGAAATGATATAAAAGAGTTTTCTACACAAACCACAGTATATAGATAGTGAGAGATCATTATGGCATTGATTTCAATGCTGATAACAATTAGCTTGTGTACTAAATATTAGTAGAGGTTTTGTACGAGACTAGTAGACTACTTAATTTGTCCATCTTAATTTTCAAGGTAGTTTATTGGAATTGTATTGTTATCATGACAACGAGCAAAGGTTCATTAATAAAGGATGGATAAAGCGATCCCCAAACTGAATGTTGCCATGAGAGTGCAGCAACAACAACAGATAAAGCGATCCCCGAGGAGAAGAAGGAGAGGGGTATTTTAGGTATGTTTTATTTTGTTTATTTTAAAATTGTATTAAAATAAAGATAATGATATTTTGTCAAACTAATTTCAAATATAATGATATTTAAATAATTTGTTATTATTGATTGACATTTTGACAATTACTTTGTTATTGAGTGACATTTAGACATATTTTTCTTATTTAAAAGGAGGAAGGGTTAATATATAAAAGAGTAATGGTTACTTGATGACTGATGTCATAGAATTACATTAATCCTTGTGCTAAGGGCAAAAAAGAAATACTGTACCTGACCTCTAGCATAAAATTAATTACTTTCAGATATATATAACATGCAAAATCTATACATAAATTAAGTAAACTGCCTTAAATTGGCGGATCTGACTTCTTCTTATAACATTTCTCTCTGTCTTCAATTGACCCATTTGAGATTACCAGGCTTCACAGTTCACAATTGAGCTTCAATCGAAAAGGCAAAAATATCCGTGACATGCGAGTATATGTTACAGCATTTATTAATAAGGACATGAATTGTTGAAACTGTAGGATTTGGTAGGCTTGAAAATAAAATTTGTAGTTTATATTATACACTTCAAATATATTATCATTATTTTTAGTGAGATCTGCACTGGTAAACTTATAATCACAACAAGAATAAAAGCTCATGTCTATTGTTTGGTGATTTATGCATCTTTTGGGAGAAGAGTTATCACCATAATTAGGCAGATGCATACTACAATGTGATATGCTTAATAAGAAAGTCGAACTAGTAAATGGAGAATTTAAAAAAGAAATTTAAATAGAAATTGGAAACCTTTTTTTAGTAGACAGGATCTAGCCCTACTAGTAGAGTTGTCAATGGTTGCTCGCTAAATCGTTTTTTATTTTGTTTCGTGTCAAATAAAACGGCTACGATAAAAAATCTTTCGTTTAAATAACGAAATGGTTAACGAAAATATATTATTTCGTGATCGTTTGTTTCTTAGTTTTGTTTGTAACTATATATTGTTAGAATTATTTTGATTTTCGAGAAAATAACTATGTTGAGAGAAAGTGATGAGAGAGAGGATAAATAATTGCTCGAACGAAGAAATGAATGATTTGATTCGTGTGTATGATTAGAATCGTTCATTACTGATTTCTGTTTTTGCTTTAAGTGATGAGAGAGGAAATGAATGAAGAGCGAAGTAAATGAGTTTGATCGTTTTGATTCGTTCCGATCATTTTGATCATTTTCTTTAACGAAACTTCAATGAAACAAAATTTCTTAATCGTTCATTAAACAAAACAACTCGTCAGACAGATCTACCTACTAGCAATTGATCGTGACCGTAAATGGTAATAGCCGAAAATAAGATCTGAAACTACATTGCACTGAGAAATTGTATACATCACTCAAAAGGATATTACATATTACAATAGCAAAACTACGACAATATCAAAGACAGGCGTACACGCCACTGAAGTGTCAAGTATGGGTTTATAATTTGTTCAAATAACAAAACCTCAGGCGGGTTTGTTGGCGCGTACAACAAGAGTTACCATCGGTTCCCTCCATTTTACAAATAAATTTGAATTATAAGCATCGAATATTTAGCGAAAAATGATATCTCAATGCTCTGAGTTCATTTAGTTTTGATGCAGCGTGAACCGGAAAATGATAGCGCCTCAAAACTTGCTTTGCTTTATGAGCCGAAGCATAGCATGACTGAGACTGACTGAGTGAGATGAGGCGTCGTAGAAGAGAAGCTTCTAGACTTGTATGATTGTATCTGTATGTCATTGTCTGGTTTATACGGGGAGCGCATTGTTATATCTCTATGGGTCCTTCAAATTGCACCCAAACGAGTATTCAGTAGAAATAAGAACATATGACTTGCTTTTGCAACTTAATTACTATCTAATAAAGGTGAAAGCTGTTTAGCAATCTAATCAACGAAGTGGGAAAAAAAATCTAAGTTCTTAGAAGCAAAAGAAAAAATAAATAAAAAGGATGTGAACTAGACTGAGGACAAATTAATTCAAGTGGAAGTGTCAAAATCAGCAACTCTTTTATTAAGATTATTTTGGCCAAAGAATATCTAAGTTAATTTCGTATGTGAAAAAATAGAAAGAATTAATTGCTAAATTAAGTCTTTCTATACCTCTTTTCTAGTTGCATATTATTAGAGTAGAATTATTGTGTTCTTAAGCTCGTCAAAGATATCCCTGATCTTAACTAAAAAAATAGTTAACAAAAAAAATTCAAACCATTGAAATCAACATACATAACTAGTGATGTTTTTACATATTAATTTTTTTAGTTTTTAAGTTTGTTTGATATAAAGTCAAGCGGTCAAAAAAATGAAAGCTGATTAATTATTTTCACGCATTCATTTTTTTTATCATATTTTGATTGTTTCACTTTGCATTAAATAAAATAAAAGACCATAAATCTTATATGCAAGCACATCACTTGTTATGTCAAGTCGATTTCAACAATTCGAATTTGTCATTTGAATTTGATTTTAACTAATAATTTAGTTAAGTTCGTCAATAGTTTCGATGAATTTAAGAACACGATAGTTCTACACATAATATTAACAAAAATGATACTACAATATTGGTTATGTCATTGATAAATGTATTGATCTATTATATTTGAAGTTCTTATTAAAGATGGTAATATACTTTTAACTTTTTAGTCGTCCCTAAAAATGTAAATTTAAAATCTATAAATAATCAAATAATCAAAGAGACAACGTTATAACATTTTATAGTTTATCTTGAACTGGACTTTGTAATTTTAGAGTTTGCTAGTAGAAAATGTTCGAATTTGTTTTATTTAATAACTAATAATTTTCGAATTAAGTATATAGAAAATTGAAAAATACGACATTTAGGCTGGTTGACTGTGACATAGGTAAGAACATCTACATTGATAATTATTTTACAATTGCTTATTCTGATGTGACAATTGTTATTTCAATTACTGGGTTGAAGATGAGTTGCTAATTAAGCAAATTAAGAAATTGTTGCTTAAATGACACGGTGACAAAATGATGGACAATATTCTTTCTTTCTGTTTAATTTACAGTTATTAGCGGATTATTGAGATGAAATGTTTAACAATTTATGAATCTTCTTAATTGCTAAAAAATGACGTTGCTATTTAGCACTAAAATGAATTACTCCAATGTAGACGCTGTAACATTTAGCGTATTGTCAACTTTCACACGACTCTTGTTTTAACAATAAAAGAAAGGAAAATGTTCTGGGGATACCGAATTTGATACGCAGTTGATACGGAATGGACGTTTCCAGTTAATGGACACCTCCAGTAATTTTTTTTCACCTTAACAACTGGACAGTTCCATTTTCTTTCATATTTGAAACTGTTTCATCGCGTCATTGTTCCGATTGATTCTAGTTCCGATCTCTTCTTCTCTGGAAAGCATGTTATATTTGTTATGCATGTTATTTCTGCTGTTATGCATGTTATTTCTGTTGTTATGCATGTTAATTGAAAACGCCAGCATACAAAATATAATTTTCAGGCATGTTATTTTAGTTGTCATGCATGCTAGTTGATTTACTATGCATACTTATTTGGTTATGCATGTTAATTGAAAACGCTAGCATACAAAATATGATTGTCAGGCATGTTATTATAGTTGTCATGCATGTTGATTGATTTTACTATGCATACTTAATTTGGTTATGCATGTTAATTGAAAACGCCAGCATATAAAATATGGTTGTCAGGCATGTTATTCTAATTGTCATGCATGTTGATTGATTTTACTATGCATATTTAATTTGGTTGTGCATATTAATTTAAAACGTCAGCATACAAAATATGGTTGTCAGACATGTTATTCTAGTTATCATGCATGTTGATTGATTTTACTATGCATACTTATTTTTTGTTATAAGTTGTTATGCATGTTATTCTAGTGTCGTGCATGTTATTTTAGTTGTTATGCTTGTTATTTGATTTATTATGCATACTTACTTATTCTAGTTGTTATGCACGTTAAAGTTCATT
Organism: Eleocharis quinqueflora; assembly: GCA_964058865.1. Classification (NCBI taxonomy): domain Eukaryota; kingdom Viridiplantae; phylum Streptophyta; class Magnoliopsida; order Poales; family Cyperaceae; genus Eleocharis; species Eleocharis quinqueflora. The sequence goes on from CAXKVX010002167.1 coordinate 23,094, forward strand.
TTTCTGTTGTTATGCTTGTTAGTTAATTTACTATGCATACTTATTTGGTTGTTATGCATGTTATTATAGTTGTTATATTAGTTTTTGTAATGTAATGTAGCTTAAAGTTAATTTTCTGTTGTTATTCGTGTTAATTGAAAAATACATGCATACTTATTTAGTTATTGTTATGCATGTTATTTATGTTGTTATGCATATTATATTTGTTATTATGCAAGTTATTTTTGGTGTTATGGATGTTATTCTAATTTTTGTGCAGCTTAAATTTAATTTTGTTCTTTTATGCATGTTAGTCAATTTAATATGCATGCTTGCTGTAATAACATGCATAACAACTGAGAAAATATGAATATGCACCAAAAAATTAATATGCATTATAAATAAATTAATATGCATTACAAATTCGCATATATACGAAATGAAAATCTATCATATATTAACATGCATTACAAATCGTAACTCAAAACAATTAACATGCATTACAGATTATAAATAAATTAATATGCATTACAAATAAATTAATATTCATTACAAATTCGCATATATATGAAATAAAAATCTATCATATATTAACATGCATTACAAATCGTAACTCAAAACAATTAACATGCATTACAAATTATAAATAAATTAATATGCATTACAAATTAACTTGAGAGAACAGTTTGTAAAAAATGGAGAGGATTTTAGAACGAAATGGACGAGCGTATCAATTGCGTATCAAATTGTGTATCAGTATATCAGCTCCCTAAAAGAAAAGGTAGGTGATTATTTAGCCCTATATAATGAATATATTGAACTTGCATTCGGGTCTATTTTGGAAACTCAAATCATGAATTGGGAAGGAATAAATCTTGCTCAAGGGGATTCAGGATTTTTGTAAAAAATTGGTTTAAAATAGTGCATATTTAAAAAAAATCTAAATTATAAGCATATTTTAATTTAGTGTGCTTCTTACGTAGCTCTGTCCTGCTTAAAGGTAGGAAGTAGGAATAGTGAAACCAGTCTTTATTTTTCACGAGTATCATTTCCATATGCAGCCTAAGACTTTGGTCAAAATTATTTCTACTTCGGATGGCTTTCACACAATCGGTCGTACATTATTTATTTTTACCATAAATTTTTTTCCTTGCATTGAAAAATATTTGTGGTCGGTAATTTCATCGCCAACCCGCCTAAATTCCATGATTTTTATTTTCCTATATATTCAATTCAAAAATTCATTTTTCTTAAATAAAAAATTTGAAGAATGTTGATGATTTATTTTTTTCAAATTCGAATTAGTAGTGTTAGCATTTAGTTTAGCATTTTTAAAATTAGTTGAGTTTACTCAGTTGCACGACACCTAAGTGATTTATTCAATAATGAAAAAAATTCATGGATGACCAGATTTTAAATTCTCTCTCGCATTTTTTATTGAAATTTGATAAAACATAGTTGTGACTAACTTATAGAAAAACACAAATTTAATTACAAAATTTATGGTTCAATTTCATTTTTTTCCTTTTCACAATTTCACTTAAATATACAATTCAAACAAATCTTGCATTTCTAAAATATACAAAAATCAATATATAATAACTAGAACCTTTTTGTGTTATTCAAGTTAGCACTCTTTTCACATTATGTTTATCACATAATCGTGAGATGATGTATGCAGCGGTGGATCCAATGTATAACAGGAGGAGGCAAGTGTCTTTTGGATTTTTTTTTGCAAAATAACTTTGTGTATTTGTACGATTTATCAATTTTTTTGCCAAAATAACCATTTATATTTAAGAATCTGTGTCATTTTCCTACCGGAAAAAAAATATAGGCTCTCCTGACGAAAATCCTGAATCTGCCACAGGATGTACCGTAAGTAAAAGAATAAGGTGCAATGTCATTTATTTCTCTTGTAACCACAACAATTTATGTGGTAATTTATGATTTTTTACAAGTATATTTTTTATTGAAGAACTCATATTTAATCTTAGTAAATATATAAGTCCATCACGACCCCATAGTTGTAATGGTATACTGTATACATTTGGCATTATTATTACACTAATATAAAAAAAATTAAGATTTGGTATAAGGCTAAACTTTTACTTGAAAATTGTTCAGACTCCGACTTACCAGGTTTCATTTTTAATTCGAATTTCAAACGCAGAGCGATTGTGCCACTGATCTATTGGTATAATAAGGGGTGTAAACGGATATAATAATATTCAATTTTATTGGATTTGTGTTCGGAAAATAAAAAAATAATCGATTTGTATTTGTATTCGAAAGTTTTAACGGACATTATTCGAAACTATTGAAGATATCAGTATCTAATATTCTCCAATTGTATCACAACTCATAACAAAAAATATTTATTATATATGTTTTATTAGATTTTGTATATAGATTACAAATTTTATTAATTTTAGATTTAATTCGTAAATATGTATCATATTTTTTATAATTTATTAATACAGTTGAATAAATATATTCGATTCATATTCAAAACTATGCGAATTCGTATACATACTCGAAAATCTTTAACGAATAAAAATATGATAAAACATTTATCCATCCTCACTCCTCACTCCTCACTCGATCCATTTACATCCTCGGGGTGGCTTTTCAATATCCCGTAGCATAACAAAACGAATCCAGAAAAAAAGATAAAATAAAAAGGGAAGTTGAGCAGAAAAAACCCAGTAACCGGCTAATCTTATATCCTGCACCCGGTCTACGATGCGGTGTAGGCTAGGCCTTACTACAGTTTTCTTTAGTACCGACCCCAATTCCCAACCCATGGCAACTGCCTACCTTTGAGAGGCCACGAGAGAGCGATCAGAGAGGAGGTTGAGAGCAAGGCTAGCATGGAGGCAGCGGATTCGGAGCAGAGGGATGAATCGTTTCCATCGGTTGCAAACCCGGCGGCGGATTCGAATCTCGGCCGCGGGAAATCCGGAATAACCCTAATTCCCATGGAAATAGAATGCAATAACGAAGAATCGGGTTCTGATCGGTTTTTGGATGTCGATTGCAAGAATAAAGAGGGAAAGTACATGGTGGGTTGTTACGTGGGAAGAAAGGAGGTCGGGACCACTGTAGTTCTTCTGGGGAAGGTCACCTCATACGACCCAGAATCAAGGATTTACCGTGTAGTCTATGAGGATGGGGAAAGAGAGAATCTCGATCAGAATCAACTGTCTGAGATCATTGTGGCCGATGATGGCACTGGATCCAGATTGAAGATGAGTTGCCGCAAGAGAAAACTTGATCTTTTGGTTTCAGAAGAAGTGAAGAATAACCCATCTGAGGTGTCCGTCGGGCCTCTGGTTTCAGATAAGAACCCCTCTGATGTTCCCAGTGGGTCCCAGGGGTCAGGTCTGTCTGACGATGCGGATTCATCCAGCAATTCATGTGAATCTTCTGGAAAGAATCTGGGTTTGCCAGAACAAGTACCAGAGATACAGGTTCCTGAGTTGCCCCCTTCCTCGGGTGACATAGCAGTCCCAGAGGAGTCAATTAGCCATCTCTTCTCTGTTTACACTTTCTTGCGGTCGTTCAGTGTGCATTTGTTTCTCAGTCCTTTTACACTGGCTGATTTTGTGGGTTCACTGAATTGTAGCGTTAAAAATTCTTTGTTGGATGCTGTACATTTGTCTCTCATGAAGGCTTTGAGACGCCATCTTGAATCCCTTTCTTCAGATGGATCCCAGTTTGCTTCTAAATGCCTTAGGTATCAACAATTCAACTAACCTGTTTTGAATATGTTTTAGTATTGAAGCATTGTTTGTATCTAACATGGAATTGTAATTGGTTAATGCCAAAAAGAGAAAAAGATAATTACCTGGCTTTAATTGTGCTATGCGCTTACAGGTACCATGATTGGAGTTTGTTAGATTTGATGACATGGCCAGTGTTTTTGCTAGAGTTTCTGTATTTGAGGGGTTTCGTTCAGGTACTTGGGGGCAAGAAGTTTGGTCTTAGCCTATCCAGTGACGAATATTATGGGCTTCCGGTCTCGGTAAAGCTGAAGATATTGCAAATATTATGCGATGAAGTTATAAGCTCAACTGAGGTGAAGAGTGAACTAGAGAAGAGAGAACATTACTCAGAGGACTTAGAGTATGATTGTGATAGTATTGCTGATGTCCCCCCAACACCATCCAGTACCAGAAGAGGTCGACCTAGGACTTTAAAGACCACTACTACCTTGGAGGAATCACAAGAAGAATTAGCTCCCATCAAGGAAGGTCCAGGCTCCTTAGATGTGGGCCAGGATGGGAACAGCGATGATTGTAGAATTTGTGGGATGGATGGGATGCTGATTTGCTGTGATGGGTGCCCATGGGCGTACCATTCAAGATGTATTGGGCTTAACAAGGCCTCTTTGCCCCAAGGCCAGTGGTTTTGCCCTGAATGCACCATTAATAAGCTTGGGTCCACATCTGCTCGCATTGAAAAGGGAGCTAGAGGAGCATGCTTTTTTGGCATTGATGCTGCTGGACGCCAATTTGTTGGAGCTTGTGATTATTTGATTGTGTTAGTAATTCTCTTGACTCTGAAGTTGATTGCTTGATTTTTGCTGTAGTTTTCTGAATCAATAGAGACGATGAAAACAACTGCTAAGAAAAAGGTAGAGGGGGTTGGTGTTTGTAGGAAAAAAATGTAGTCATCAAGGGCAAGGTGACAGGTTATGTTATTGAATATTTTTAGATAGTGGGAATAATTTTCTTTGACTAGTTTATTTTATCTTTATTTTCTGGATTATTATATGGGTTAGATAAACTTATATTTATTTGTCCTTCATCTCCCACAGACAAGACATAAATAAATAATTGAACTGCCATATAGTAAAAAATATATCATCACTATTCATCCATCAAGTTTATCACAATCATAGAATTGAGGTTAATTTAGAGTACTTCGTCTGAACAGGACAATGTCATTGCCAGATGCTGATCCATACAACCGATATTACAAGAAGTATGATGTTGCCAAGGTGTTATATGTACTCTCCACAACAGATGAAATCACAGCTCACTATGCCGACATCTGTAGGGGCATTTCCATCTACTGGGATGATGCATTATCTGGGATGGATATGACTTCAGTAGCAAGCCACAATGAAGATGCGAAATTTAATGGCGTCACAACACCTAATATAAGTATCCGAAACAGTTTGTCTGGACTTGTAGCTTGCACCACTCCTTCTGGTTCTCCATCTAATCTGAATGTTCATAACAGTTTGCCGGGACTTGCAGCATGCGCCTCTCCTTATGCTACACAGTCTAGTCTAAAGGTCCAGAATATTTCATCTGGACTTGTGGCTTGTACCACCCCATATGTCACTGCTGGATTGAACAATTTGCATGGGAACATTGAAACATCAGGGAGTATGGTTGACAAAAGCTCTGTCAGGCAGGGACCAAACTTTAAACCTTATTTGTACCTGAACCAGTACATGCATGGTGATATTGCTGCAACAGCAGCTGCAAATTTCGCAATTCTATCAGCTGAAGAAAGCAATTCAAAGGCATCAGACCTCTCAAACCCTAGAAAAGTGGCACATCAGATGATGGTGATTCAAATGAAAGCTTTCTCCCAAGCGACTTCACAATTTGTGTGGCCCAGTGCCGACAGGCGCCTGATGGAAGTGCCAAGAGATCGGTGCGGCTGGTGCTTGTCTTGCAAGGGTGCAAGTGTAAATAAGAAGGGATGTTTGCTCAATTGGGCCGCAAGCAATGCTGTCAAGGGGTCTGCTAGGAGTTTTAGCAGCCTGAGACCCATTTACAGGACTGAAGAGAGCAACCTACCTAGTGTTGCAACTTACATCGCAAGCATGGAGGAGAGCTTACAAGGCCTGCTAGAGGGGACCCTGTTAGATATGAAGTACAGGGATTGGTGGAGGAATCAGGTTAAGGAAGCTAATGATTGCAATGTTTTGAAACTTCTTTTGCTTGAGGTTTGTACATGTGCTTGATATTTCTTTCAAGTCTTGGGTTGTGTTGAGCTTGATAATTATCACATTGATTGATTATAATTTGTATTATTGATTCAGTTGGAGAAATGCATAAGAGCAGTTGCCCTCTCGAGTGGATGGTTCAAACTGTTGGATGAATGGTCACTTCAGCCCTCTGGGACTACTGGAGGAGCTGCATCACGCATCAGTTCTAACCAAAGGCGGGGTGGCGGTGGTGCAGGGAGGCGAGGCAAGAAGCGTTCTGATGCTCCTGAATCCACCTCCGGTGCTTCTGATGATAGCTGGAAAGAGGTGAACTGGTGGCGTGGAGGAAAGCTCTCGAATGCTGTTTTCCAGAGAGGTCTGCTTTCTCGGAAGTTTGCAAAAAAGGCTGCTCGTCAAGGTATCGTGCCGATGTCACTATTTGTTATTTCCTATATTATTATTGGTTGTCCTCAGATATGATCAGATTGATTTTGAAATGACAGATTTTTACATGTATTGATCTACTTGATTGGTGTTCTAAATTTGTGCCGTTCTGTCCAAACATGGCTTGGCACGACACGGTACAGTTTGTATTTTATTATATTTATTGTGTCGTGCCAAAAATTGGAGATCGGAACGGAACGGTTAAGACGTGCCTAAACGTACCGTGTCGTGCTTAAACGTGCCGTATCTTAACCGTGCCGTGCCTAATCGTGACGTGTTTATTCGTGTGTGTTGCTTCGGCATGGCGTGCCTTATTCGTGCCGAAAATAATAAAAAAACTAAAAAATAGAATTTTTTTTACAAGAACATAAAATTCTGAAAAAAATCTTTAAATTTTCTAGACAAATTTTTTTGACATCTAGTACATTTTTTTGGATGTGTCTATGCCGTCGTGTCGTTCCTAAATATGACGTGTCTAGACGTGTTGTTGTGTCGTGTTTTCGTGCCGTGTCATGCCTCTTCTCGTAAACGTTCCGTGCCATGTCGTTCCTTACAGTAGAAAACTTAAGCACGACACGCTTAAGACACGACACGTGAATAGTACCGTGCCGTGTCTTAACCGTGCCGTGTCCTTATCGTGTTGTGCTGTTCCGTGCAGTTTTTAGACACGCAGACACGGTTTTGAGAACTCTATACTTGATGAGCCAAGCATCTATGTTGCAGCTTTTTTGTTTTTTGACTTCTTGTATATAAGATCAGGAGGTCAAAAAAATGTTGAAAAATGATGACACCAAATAATATATTTCTTGGTGTCTTGATTTTATATTAGGCAAAAGGCAGTCCGGTGCACGTAGCTCCCGCTTGCGGGGGGTCCGGGGAAGGGTCGGACCACTTGGGGTCTTTTTACGCAGCCTTCCCCAACATTTTTTATTAGGAAAACTAAAAAGAAATTAAAACGTGTGGACTTGGCTTGTGTTAATCTTGTTAAGCTTGTGATCCTCATTGATGAGGTTGATCTGAATGTTAATCTTGTTAAGATTGTCTTGATCAAAGATCCAATCTGTTGTTTGAGGCTGATCTGAATGTTAAGCTTGTGATCCTCATTGGTGACCAGTAAGTTCACCTGAGCTTTACTTTTTTTTCTTTACCCTTGGTCATCTAAGCTGTGAAAGAAAGATATTGCATTACATGTCTTAGATTTACTTTCCAAGGGTATTTGCAAATGTTCTGAAAAGATATTAGTTGTCCTATTAGGTATTATCAACACCATTTTATTTTTAGGTGGTGGGAAAAAGATACCTGGCATTTCCTATCACGACAGCTCAGAGTATCCGCGTAGCAGCCGCCAATTTGCTTGGAGGGTTTCTGTACAGATGAGCAAGAGCATAGTTCACCTAGCCCTCCAGGTATCTCTCTTCTCTTATGCTCTTATGATATAGACTGACCTCATGTGTGATCTGTATTGTGTATTAGAAATAGTCATGACATGAAAATATATTTTCCTTTTATCAGGTCAGGTATCTGAATACCAACATAAAGTGGAAAGAAATTGTACCTCCTGATCAGCTCATTACAGAAGGAAAAGCCACTGAAGCTGATGCAGCTGTTTTCAGAAATGCAGTAATTTGTGATAAGAAGATACTGGAAAACAAGATACTTTATGCTCTGAAATTTACAAATCAGAAGCATCTACCTGTTCGTGTGACGAAAAATGTTCTTGAAATGGAGGAAACTGATGGGTTGAGTGGTAAATTATGGTTTTCTGAAAATCATATACCGTTGTACCTTATCAAAGTATATGAGGAAAAAGTCGGGACAAAACCCTTGCTTAGTCCTAAAACATCAATTCCTACTGGCACACGAAGAAAGCGAAAAAAGAGCTTGCAAGTGTACTACAGAGATATATTCGCTTATCTTTTTGACCGGGGCCACAGACATCTTAAGCCTCCTTGTGCCTCGTGCAAGCAACAAGTTCTGCTCAGGTACTGTAGTTGCTCAGTATTTGTCAATACTTTGTTCATATATTCTTTTCAAGTTTAACAAAATTTTAACTTACCACATTATTCCTTTTTTCTTGCCACTTCAGGGATGTCGTCAGATGCATATCTTGTCAAGGTACTGTGACTTAAGAATATATATTTTTCCAGTTTTACCTCTATATCCAACTTAAATTGTGATAAATAATACAGGTGACTGTCATGAGGAGTGCATGGTGTTGTCCCACTCTGATGTCATTTGCAAACCATGCCATAAAAAACGTGTGGCACAACCTGTGATTTCCAACCTCATACAGATCAGGCAGCCAATGCCTTTGCCACCAGAAGAAATAAGAAAGGTGCAAAAAGTCGAGCAGGTACCAGTCAGTGCTCCTAAGGTGAAGTTCCAATTTGGTGGCACCGCCGCTGCCCCTAGGCATGTTGTTCAAGTGGTGGCCAGTACAGCAGCTGAACCAGAGAGCAAGTCTGGGCAAAAACGCAAAAAGCAAGCCCCGCAAACTGGAGAGCCTATTTCTTATGGTCTTAGATGGAGGAGGGAGGGTAAACCTGATACAGGGATGGACTTCAGATCAGAAAATCTTGTACTGAAGTGCAAACAAGGGACTAACCTATCAAGCCAGCCAATATGCTCCTTATGCAAGAAGCCATATGATCCTGACCACATGTATATCCGTTGTGAAAAATGCTCGAGTAATCACCTCTTTTTCAATTCATTTTCCATCATTGTGTGGTCTTTTGTGTTTGCAATTTCTAATCTTGATACTGAAAGCTTAATTACATCACAAATCTAGTTACTTAATTTGTTTTATATTTCAGGTTGGTTCCATGCAGTTTCAGTAGAGCTGAAGGAATCACAAGTTACTGACTTGGTAGGCTTCAAGTGTGGTAAATGCCGTAGAAAAGTCCAACCCAGATGCCCTTATGCAGAGCAGAGCTCAAAGAAAGCCAAAACCAATAAAGTACACACCATCCAACCACCTGCATCAACCACCCAGAAAACTGATTCTATTGAGCTGTCTTCTGCCCAGCCTTTTCACTCTAGCGATGATGATCTTATGTTATTTCATGATCCTCTCGTTTCTTCTTTTGGAAAAATTGAAACAGTCGATGAAATTCAAAATCAAACTTCTAATGCCATTCAACTGGACACTAGCGAATTACTATTGAAAAGCAACCAGAAGTTATCTGTGAGAAGGGCTCAGGCAAAGGGTGATGCAGATCTTCTGACCAACTGTGAAACACTTGCTGTAGGTGGTGCCACACAAGCAACTGATTCAGAGGATTTGAATGATGTGAGTGTTTCTTCGGAATTATTGTCTCCTGTGGAGTGGGAGTTCTCTCAAGGAGATGCAGTACCTGATGACAACTTAAATTTCGCTTGGACAGAACCTAACCACGAAGAAGGTGGTGATGAAGGTGAGGATGATGACGGCTTTGAACCCCAAACATACTTCTCATTCAGTGAGTTATTGGCTCCCGAGGATAATAGCGTACTAGATGAAAATCAACAGATTGGATTTGCCTTTGATGAGATGCTAGCGAACTCAGTACAAGAAGAGCCTGGGTCTGGGTTTTGGCCTGAGACTGAACACCAAATCCAGCCCCAGCCACAATTTGAAGGCGAGATAGTGGTTTGTAACCAGTGCAAGGGCTGTGCCCCGGCTCCTGATATGACATGTGAGATCTGCAGCATGACTATCCACAGTTATTGTTCTCCTTGGGTGGAGAGTGAGGAGAATTTGGAGGCCGGCCGTTGGAAATGTGGCAGTTGTCGTGAGTGGCGGTAAGGCTAATTCCGGGGGACTATTATTTCATTCATTCATTTAGGAGACCTTTTAGTGTGCTAAAATATCATGAAGGTGCTGGTGATCTATAGTGATGTGCGCTGTGCAATGTAATCACATTTTATTTGGTGGTTCCCGGGTTCTGCGCTGTGCATTTGCAAGCTCTTACAGTACACAGAAGATCCTAGCAGGTCTAGAACAAAAGGAAAAAGGAGAAAAAAACAGAATAGAAAATTTTTTATTTGCTTTTTTTTTTCTTCTATAGTAACTAGGGCGCTTAGTCATGCAAGAAAGTTTTGCTCATGGCATGATGATTTCCATAGTGAAATATAGTGTTCAATTGTTAACACTGCAGATAAAAGTTAATAAGGAAGTGGTCTCGTTATTATTGGAGATCTCACCTGATTTTTCCACCAATTTTGTTGTCATTGCAGAATTGTTGAATCTCCACCTTTACCAGTTGTGTTATTTTCTTTTTATCTTTTCCTAGATCGCTCTTGCGTTTCTTGTTCATAGATGGAAGTTTTAGTAGTTATGGCTTTCGTTTATGATATAAGGACTCGTTGAACTATCAAACCGCTCGTGCTTCACATTCATTATTTTTAATTTGAAAATTTCAACGATTTATTCGAACCGTTCAATATGATTTACATATTAAAATTTACTTGAAAATTAAATTTTATAATTTTTTGAAATTGTTTGTTATTTTTTTAAAGAGATAGAAAAATTGTTAATTAAACGGTTTCTAAATCAACAAAAATTATGATTTTTTATCTCTTTAAAAAATAGCAAAAAATTAAAAAAATATATAAAATTCAATCTCCAAGTAGTTTTAAATATGTATATCATGTTCAACGGTACGGATCGGTTGTTAGAATTTTCAAATTAGAGATATGATGTAGAACATTAGCGATTTGATGCTCTATAAAACACCCTATTATATATATATATATATATATATATATAATTGAGAGGGGGTAATAGGGAGGCGGCTAGGTGTTTGCGCGCGTTTGATATATGTTAGGTGCATAAATGTAAATACTGACTTGCGCGATAATAATGGTTTTACTTTAATGCTCAATTTGCATCCTTCATTAAAATAGATCACTTTGTACTCGAAATTACAACGATATACGATTAAAATTATAAAACTACTAAATGCAACCCCGATTGTATTAGTATGAAATTTATTAGACATAATCACCAAATGTGTGATAATTTTTTTTGGGAAAAACTTGAATACATTATATTAGATATTTCAAATACTTCGAATCGTTTGATCTAAATCAAATCTTGATGTATTTAATAATTCAAAATGACTTAAAATATCTAATGCGCTTATCTTTGATATATTCGAGTTTTTCAAAATTGTTTTCCGTACCATTTCAGAAATAAACTTACTTTAAAAAGAGACGGGTAATAAAGGACTCTGCGTGCTTTCGTCGAATTCGTATTCTCTGCAGAATTTTTAATTCTGGAGAAAAGAGAACTTCTAATTTGAATCATTAGATTAAAAATCAACGTTTGCCTGTCAATTATATGATTTAGAGGTGTATGTATAATAAGGATCGTTCTTTAATTCAACGGTTCAGATTTCGTTTCGCTTACCCTTAGCCGCTGAACCGGACGGTTGGATTTGATCTAGATTTATCACAAGTTAATAAAAAGCAAGTCTATATAGAATAGCAGCGCTCGTAAATCGGTGTGAAATATGGGCCGAAGCAAGGTGCTAGCAATGGCCTGGAAACGAAATAAGCCATCAGTTAAACGAAATAATCAAGGTGCCTTCGTCTTCATTCGAATAAGCCTTCAGTTAAACCCTCGCCCAACCCTAGAGGGTAGCACAGTTACCTCCTCAATCCCCGATCTATCGTAGTGTCGTTGTTCAATCGGCAATGGCGATTACTCGATTCCTCAACCGTGGATCCTCTTCTACTCTTCTTCGGGGGCTTGATTTCGTCCACCAACCGCAATTCCAATACCTCCGTTGTCTCTCTTCCTCCTCATCCGGCCGCAACAACGGCGTCGGCGAGCTGAAAGAGCCGTGCGAATTTCTCGGGAGCTGGAACCCCCCAAACGATCCGAAGGTGGCGATGGCGAACCTCGAGCGGCTGAGGAGAGCGTACGGCAAGCAGGTGAAGCAGCTGAGGAAGGAGTACGCTTATGAAATGGAGATGCTACGACTCGAGAAGCAGAGGAAGGATGATGCACGCCGTGAGGCCTTGCGCATTGCCAATGAGGAGAGGAGAAAGGCCAAGGCCGCCGCTGCTCAGACCCGTGCTGCTGAGCGCATGATAATCCAGGAAGAGTTCAGGCAAACCTTGGTAAGCAGATTATTGTAGTTGCTGTTAATATTTTTCAAGTCAGTTCAGCACTCTTATCATGTGTACAAGTACCAGTTAAAAATTGTAAAATTTCACTGTTTGATTATTGATTTTGGTATGGGAGGATAATTTGAGGCAACTACCTAAAAGGATAAAAGAAAACAAAACTGAAAATATTGGAACTTACTGAAAAACAGAAAACTATATAAATAACTGAACTGATGTCCACTAGAGGTACTGAGAAGGATATGGAACTGTTGTTATTTAGCTCTGATAAGTGGTGACTATATAGGGAAACCCTTCTTATTATCTCTGCATCCCACTAGAGGTACTGCTTTAAAAAGAACTATATAGGACTCATGTAATAATATTTATTTCATTTTAACTGCTATGAATAGATGAAAGAAAGAGCTGAGAAGCTGGAGAGCTGGAGGAAGAAAGAGAAACTGAATCAGGAAAAGAAGGCAGAGAAAAGAGAGCTATTGCGCAAGCAGAGTTCGGTCTGGGTTTCGGAAGCGAATCTCGAGAAGAGAATTTTAGAAGCACTTGTTGATACTATGCCTCTCTAGAATTATTAGTAAAGTATGAAATACTGTTCTTCTAGCATGTTATTATCTTTCAATGCTCGAGTAGCAAACATCTTGTTATTACTTGTTCCATGTGTTGATCAAGGTGTTTTGGATTACATTCATGCTCTTTCTCTGTTTAGCTCACTCCTCTTGCTGTAATAAAGTTCTTGGAGCTAAAACTATGGCTGGAAACTAACATAGGCCAGAAATTTATTTTATTTTTGGTCTAGTCTTATCATTTGCACATATTAACTTGGCAATCTCATGATTGCATAATCTGGTAATTACAGTGCTTAAACCATGCCTTCACCACTCTGTAAGGAAGAATGTGTGTATATAGAGGGCTGGGAGATAATGGTAGAAATTGAAATTTAGTTGGAGTATGTGTGTTGCATTTTTTCAAGGGTATGTGAGATAATTAAATTTAAGTTGGGGAAAGTTGGAAGTTTTGTCCAAAATATGCTTATATGTTTGCCCAATGTACGCGATGAAAGACAAACCAAGTTGAATCAAACATAACCGTGTATGTCATGTGAGAGAAAAAGTATACTGCTTGAATATATCCATCTAAATTATTCAAATATTGAAGGGTGCCAGGTACACGTCTTTTTAGGTAATTGTATTCAGGTCCTGGCAAGAAGGCTGAGTATTTGGCACTGAACTGGGATTTTTTTGGTCTGTGGGAACTGATGTTTTTGCTGTTTTGTTTAATTAAATGGCATGATGTTGTTGCATTGTGACGAGACGCCGCTGCAGTAATATTTCAGTCTCTTTATTTGCTTCAAGTTTGCGGCTCTGAGGTTTGTATTCATGAAAATTATTCTGTTCTTCTGATCTTACTCCGGCAATCATGTGAATAGAAAAAAAAAATTAGCTTGTTGAGACCCACCTGCTATTTCATTACAAGTGTCAAGACTTCACCTTCATTGTTTATTAGCTCTCAATTTGTTAATGTAGATATTATAAACAAATTACAAATGTCAACTCCTCTTGTAAAATATATTTGTCAATAGATATAGATAGATAAATTTGAGCAGTAATTTGGATTTAAAGATCAAACAAGTATCACAAAATATATGATTCAATTAAATAATTATTAGATCATATATTTTATTACATGACTCTCCCTCAACACGATACTCAAAAGAAGATCAAATTGGAGGAGTCTTGTGACATTCTACACAATAGGTTTAGTTTCACTTGTGCTAGACACATCAAACGGAATTATATTATTTCCTTTTCTAAGACACATCAAATGGTTTTGGAGTTAATGTCGCTATGATAAGAGTCAATTTGATTATTAGGTCTCCAATAACTCATCCTTGATCTAAATCTCTCATTGTAATTGTTTACCATATTTCTAGAGTGATAATTTTATTGGAAGACATCATTGTATCTCTTTCTTTGATAAATGCTACAAAATTTCTTGTAATCATTTTGCATATTTCTAAGGTTGTAACTTGATTAAAAAGCACCATTATACATTTTTCTTTGAAAATTGTTGCCAAGTTTTTTATTATCATTAACACATGAAATTTAGAATCTACCATATTTGTCTTTAACATAAAACTTTAGTGGTTGAGCTCTATGATAGTTGATAATCATATAATCATTTCTAACTCTAGGTTTGTTTATCACCTTTCTAGAGTTAGATTTAGTGAACTTTGTTCCCTTAGTGTATCTCTTGTTATACATATAGGCATGATTTTTTGTTTGAATTGGTTTGTCATTTGTCTTAGGTTGCTTTTTTATTGTAGAAGGTTGTTCCTTCACAAATTCAAGTATGATTTTGTGATGAGGACCTTGACCAATATACATCTTGCCATAGTCAATTATAGTGTTATTTGTTTGATGCCTTAACAAATTTAACAAATTTTGAAGCACAGGGATGTGTTTCTTTCAATTCTTTTTCTTTATCTAAATTGACTTTGATCTCAAGGTCTTTCATCTTAGTTTCTAGCAATTCAATTTTAATCTTAAGATCATTAATCATAGCATCTTTAATATTCATAGACTTTTTGTGCTCATCAAGTAACTCCTTGGACTTATCACATTAAAAAACTCTTGATATTCAAATCACAAGACTCATCACAAGACTCATAGTCATCATAATGAAATCTAGAGAGATCAAATTCTATTGCTATAGCTCAGTTAGGGGCCTTCATAACTTGAGCACTTTTTAGTCTTTGTCTTTTCTCGAGCTATCTTATCTTTTGCACATGCATCTTCTTTTGCAGGACTCAAAAGTTTCTCAATTCTTCTTGGAATATTTATCGTTGGAAGAGTCAAGGGCTTCTCAATCCTTTTTGGAGCATCAACCATTGGAGGGCTCAAGGGCTTCTCAATCAACTTCGAGGTGTCTTTCCTTGGGATGCATGAGGGTATCTCGATTCTCCTTGAGGCTTCTTCTTGTTCTTTGAGATATGCATCATCTTTAGCTTGAGCCAATCTCATTATGATACAGATTTTCTCCTGATTCGTCATGTTCTTCTCCTTAATAACTTCGAGAGCTACCTCCATACATGTACTTTGTTTATTTGCAACTAGGACTAGTTTACTCTCAACTTCACTTTCTTTGAGATTAATTTCTTCTTCATCTTCGATCTCATAGGACTCACTTATTCAAGTAGCTTGTATTGCCTTCTTGTTGGTTCTCTTGAAACGTACTTCTGTCGTTTCTTCTTTGGGGAAAATGATAGCATAGCGATTTTAAATACTATGACCTTCTTTGTTACAAATTAGGCACGTCACCTTCTTGCATTGAGCTAACATCTCCTTATTCACTTCCTCTCAAAGCCTATGCCTCATTTGATAAGCTTGGTGAGAAGATCATTATTCTTGAAGAGTACTTGATAGAGGTTTTCGTAAATGTCTTCACTTGAATTACATTTGTAAGTAGAGTTGTATGAAGATTCCGGGGGTAAGCCAAGGTCTTGCAAGATGTTGAGCATTTTACTTCTTTGTGGTTCCTCTCATGTGAACATAATTGAGCATACATCTCTTCGGGTTAGTAAGGCATTTTGCTTGTAGAGTCTCAATTGAGCTTATAATGCCATCTCATCCTGGTTTTCTTGAGATAATTTGTAGGAGCTTACCTACAAAATAATCATCACTAATGTTAGAACCTACTTCAACAAATTTATTTCTCAAAGAGACAAGTCTAAAATATGTTTGATTAAACTCATCTCTTGTTTGACAATTTGCAAAACAAATAAGTATTAACTTTGCACATGAGTTTTGGTGAAGATGCATGTTAAAACAGGTACATATTGATGTCAAACAATGCTCAAATATGCCCTAGACAAGTCAAGATATGCTCAAGACATCAAGAGATAGCTTCTCAGTGCCAAACAGAGCACAACGTTACCATAACGCTCCATAACCCGTTATAACGGATCGGCAACCCATCATAACGGGTGCCCAACCCGTCACAACGGGTCAGGAGGAAATTGCCTTTTCTTATTAAAACTAATTTTAAATGTTTAAACTATCTATTTTATCTTTAATTAAAAGCATAAAAAAATGTAGTACGCAAAAGAATATACCTAAAATGAATTTTAATATAAAAACAATAAAATAGATAAATTTGTGCATTTATTAAGTTTGGGGAAAATATGCAATATCAAAATTTAGATGAAGAAATACATAATATTGATGTTTTGGAGAATATTTATGAATTTTTCCATATTAATAAAAAATAAGTCGTTGTACAATTCGAAGAATATACATGCATTTATTTTATTTTCAAGACATGAGTTCATAAAAATATACACAATTTGAAGTTATAAACCATAATAATAACTTTGTGTATTATTTAAGTGGTTATGGTCATATTTTCTACTTGGAAAGATTTCAAGTTGGATATACATAAATATGAATGTTTAAAGTTAGCAGATTTTAACTCCATTCTCATCCCACATTTTTTGTAATGCACATAATTGACGAGCTTGTGAGTTGGAATTACAAATGGTAGATTGGTAGGGGTGTAAAAAAAATTGCTACGCCCCTCCATCCATCCGATTCATTCGAATCAATTCGTTTTTTTTACGGATTAAAATGTTGACGAGTCGAGTACAAATTTGATATTTAGTCTATTCGTTATTTCGAGTTGAGTTAAAATTATGATTCTGACAATTCATATTAATTTGATTCAATAGTTTTGAATAATATTTTACATTTTAAAATATATTTATCCTTCTACACAATAAAATAACTTACTCTTATATAAAATTTAATCAATACCATGCATAGTGTTTATTTATATTACATTATATTATATCTAATATTTTATTATTAGATAGTTCCATATTTTTTTCTTACGAATAACTTGATTATAAACATGTTTTATATGTTACTACTCCAATATCGTCATAACTTTATTATCATTTATTTTTTTCTTTAGTTTCAATTACTTTAACTTATTAATATAAAATAAAATAAATAAAAAATATTATAAAAGTTCAAAAACTCGTATAATCCGTAAAATTCGTATATAAAAAGTTATCAGTTGACGGATGACTTGGATAAAAAAATTCAAACAGGCACAATTGAGTTGGAAATTTTATCGAAAACACATTAACCAACTTTTTTGTGCAGACTTAACAAATGGGGAACCGAATCTGCTGCTTGTAAAACTTCTGCTTGTTTCGATCTGAATCGTTCAAAATTCATCTAATGATTAAAGCATCTGTTTTTTGAATCAAATCACAATCGTTCGTGATGATCGATCGATTTGTGACGGTCAAATCGAAACGACTAGAAGGCAACTCTGTAACTTTGGAAGGAGATATTTGAAAATTGAAACACACGCATCTCAAGAACATTGGGACGCGCAGCAACGTGCTCCGTGCAGAATCTCTGGTTTTTGAAATTGATTATCACAAAAGACTGTGATTTAATTCAAAAAATAGATATTTTAATCGTTAAATATATTTTAAACGATTCAGAAACAAACAGAAAAGAGAAAGAAATTATACCAGCAGATTTGGTTCCGGTTTTTTGAGATAGGAGGCAACATTCTAGGAAATGAGACCGTGATCGGACAATCTGGACTGTCCAAAATACATGCATGCAACCGATCGGACGGTGCGAAATGGTCCCAATGTTTTTATTCGAATCCAGGAACCGCCGTCTGTTTCGCGACTTTGGTAAATTCGTCTGGTCCGAGTCGCGTGTTTCCACGAGGTAATAACTTCAACATCCCTTTTGATGTGTGCTTCTTATAATCTCACGAATCCTGTACCGGGTATGAATGTTTCTATCCATGTGACTCGCTACAAGGGATCACCTTTTTGATAATGTCACAGAATTTTTAATGGAGAAGTGGCGTCAGGACCCATTTCGTCTTCCATTTGACCATGAATTAAAAAAAAATGAAAAACCTAATTAATGTACGGAATGTAGCAGCGGATCTAAAACTGTTTCTCATTTAGGAATTTTTCTTGGGCAACAAGCCAACAAGCCAACAAGTCCGGTTGATTGATTAGGATCTCTAATCAATTATTATTTATGCATTATGCGTTGATGATACATTGTTATACTTTAAATAATATAACACCTTTTCAATTCGCATATTCTCAAATATTGTTAATTATTAATATAGCATTGACGCTGTGAAAGATATTAATATATTTTTGCCTCTGCCCCTCTGCCTCTGTCATTTCAAAATCTCTGGGGCTATTAGCTCTTCAATTTGAATTAGTATATTGTCTTTGAAATTTTCCTTGAAATAAAAAAAAAATGCATGCGTTAGCTGCTCCAATTTGAATACATAAGAACAATCTTAGACTGGTCAACATTGCCTTCTGTTCAATTTTTAGTCAATCTAGTTTGAAGTTTTTATTTTAGTCATCCAATTTAAGTTTTATTCGAATCATTACACGAAAATATTCTTAAAATGATTTGCTTCTAATTTTGTATTCCCTAATAAACTTCACAATCTAAATAAAGAAGTGTTCAATTTTTTTTCTTAAAATTGTGATAATAATATTGTTGTCGTGACACCAACACTCTTCCATTAATAGTACCCTCTCAACAATAAAATGATTTACAACAATAGTCACCAAATGGAATCAGGATTCTAGTTAGGAAATAGGAAAAATGAATACTTAATTCCAATAGTTTTGGCCATTGACCTTTGTGATTAAGACATAAAAACAAGTTTAGCTGTTTACAAAACTAATAATACAAAAAATAAAATAAACAATAATATAATAAAATAGAAGAGGGGTATAATGTCTTCATTTTTTTTACATTCATTATGTCTTCAAAATCCACACTATTCATCATGTTCGTCTTTTTATGCAACTAAATCTAAATCATTCATTGATTTAATGAATAATGTAAATTTAAAGACATCAAATACACGAAAATAAAGAAATTATATTTTTTTCTTATTAAAATAATAAATAAGGCGAGATGAAGGGAAGGCAAACGCATGTTACGCATTGCGCACTAGCTGGTCAAGTTTTCTATTATTTTGTATTTTTATTCCGGGGGTATAGACGTATAGTATAGATGCCTCTTTATATTCTCAGCAGCCTCAATTCCTCGCAGTGTTGCTTCTTTCCCCTTCTCCAAAAGAAGCAGATCTTTCTCTCCTCTCAAGCCCCTGATTCAACAACCCCAATCAATTGTATCGACTAAACGAAACTAGGTAAGATGCATTCGACGAACCTCCTGCTCGAAGAGCCTATTCGGATGGCCTCCGTCCTCGAGCCTTCAAAGGCTGTAAGAGAACTTTCCTCTCTCTCCATTTGAAAAATCAAATCGAATTTAGCCAAAGAGAGTCGATCTCCCTTTAGATCGGAGCTAGATTGGTTGGTGTTTGGTAAAGAAAGTTGTGATTTAGTTAATTTGATATGGTTTTTGTAATTGCAATTTTGTAGAGCTTCTTCCCTGCTATGACGAAGATAGTGGGGACGCTGGGTCCCAAGTCGCGCTCTGTCGAGACTATCTCTTCCTGCCTTAAGTCTGGGATGTCAGGTACTTTTTAGAAATTTTACCCATTTTCTTCTTATTAATATGAAGATTTGATTCAGCATTTGTTTTTTTTATAGTTTTTTTAGTTAGTCAATGCTAATTTTTTGGTTGAATTTTCAGTGGCTCGCTTTGATTTTTCATGGGGAAACTTGGATTATCATCAGGAGACCTTGGAGAATCTCAAGCTTGCAATAAAGAGCACAAAGAAGCTATGTGCTGTAAGTGGCCATCTTTCTATTCATACTCCTAACTTCATTTTATCAAGGAAGAAAATTCATATGCTAACAATTGTTGCTTTGATGAATTAAACAGGTGATGTTAGATACCGTGGGCCCAGAGCTGCAGGTGGTGAATAAAAGTGAAAGTGCAATCTCACTTGAGGAAAATGCATCTGTTGTGTTGACCCCTGATCAGGGCCAAGAAGCAACATCTCACATCCTGCCCATTAATTTTAGTGGACTAGCTCAGGCAAGCAATCTCCTTATCTTATCACATGAATAGTTTACAGAGTTTCACAGTTCTCCTTTTACCATGTACAACTTAAGGTTTTTAACTTTTTACTGTTCTCTTGTAGGCTGTTAAACCTAAAGATACAATATTTATGGGGCAATATTTGTTTACTGGTAGTGAAACAACCTCTGTGTGGCTAGAGGTATGTGCTAAATTCAATTATCAATACTGACACTAGTTATTTCCCTACTCCTTTTTGTATGTATTAATTGTCGTATTTTTCAGGTATCTGAGTTGAAGGGGGATGATGTTGTTTGTGTAATAAAGAACTCAGCTACTCTTTCTGGCTCTTTGTTCACTCTGCATGTATCTCAAGTCCACATTGATCTTCCAACTCTCTCAGATGACGACAAGGAGGTTATTAGCAAGTGGGGTGCTGTTAATAAGATCGACTTCCTTTCTTTGTCTTATACTAGGCATGCTAAGGATGTTAGAGATGTGAGATTCTTTTTTTCATCCTTTTCAATTATATTATGTGTGTTTTCTTTGTTCTGTGTTTCTTGTGTTTGCAAGTGCTTGGTTAATAAATTATGGTTGAGCTGCATGTGCTTGATACTAATACTATTTCCATGCTTCAGGCCCGGGAGTTCCTATCTAAGTTTGGCGATCTTCAGCAGACCCAAATTTTTGCAAAAATTGAAAACATTGAGGTACATTTGCAGCAAAATGGATATGCAAATTGCCGCCGCCTCCTATCGTTTTTCGAGATTGATAAGAATTTTCTGACTGTTATCACAGGGTTTGACCCACTTTGATGAGATTCTGAGTGAAGCAGATGGAATTATTCTTTCACGTGGTAACCTTGGAATTGACCTTCCTCCAGAGAAGGTTAATATTTATTTCTTAATAGACATCTTTTTTGGGGGTAAAATTACTCAAATATGTTACGAGTCTTGTGCTCAATTGAAAAAACTATTCTGCATTCATGAATGGAATTCAGGGGTTTTTGTTTCAAAAGGCTGCGCTATTTAAGTGTAACATGGCCGGAAAGCCTGCAGTTGTTACCCGTGTCGTGGACAGTATGACTGACAACCTGCGTCCAACCCGTGCTGAGGCTACTGATGTTGCGAATGCTGTCCTTGATGGTAGTTATTTCCTTCTCTTAATTGAAAGAAATAATATGTTTATTTAATTTTTGAAGCAAATTATGATTTGTTATACAGGAAGTGATGCAATTCTTCTTGGTGCGGAGACGCTAAGAGGATTATACCCTGTTGAGACTATTGCTATAGTAGGCAAAATTTGTGCTGAGGTAATTTCATTTCTGTTTTTAGTTGTATACTTCTACCTCTATGCTCTTCTGTCTTGCTTATTAATCTTTTGACCCGTGGGACGATCTAACTTCCCTTTTTGCAGGCTGAGAAGGTTTTCAACCAAGATATATATTTCAAGAGAACTGTAAAGTTTGTCGGCGAGCCAATGTCTCACTTGGAGTCCATTGCTTCTTCTGCGGTATGCAAATCTTGTTATATCAACTATTGCATATTCAGCAAAGGATCTGCATCTTTACCTGAGCATGTTATTTGCAAAATATCAGTGTTTGTTTTATCTTTGTTGGTATTATTTATTTTTATTATTGTTAATATCAGCCACTTCTTGGTGTGCTTATGTGATGCTTCTGTAGGTGCGTGCTGCAATTAAAGTAAAGGCTTCCATCATTATCTGCTTCACATCCTCTGGAAGAGCTGCAAGGTATGCTATAGAATTTCTTTTTTTTTTTTCTTTTTGAAACAAGTGGTGTTATCCACCTATTTCATTGAAACTGAAATTTCTTTTTATTTTTATTTTAACTCTTTGTGATTTTGCAATCATTGTAGTGTAATGATTGAAATTATTATAATCATGGTTTGTTATTCTGTAGGTTGATAGCTAAGTACAGACCGACCATGCCAGTTCTGTCTGTTGTCATTCCTCGTCTCAAAACAAACCAGCTACGCTGGAGTTTCACTGGTGCCTTTGAGGTGTGTCTTCCTGCATTATTATGTTTCCGATATTTCTTATATTTGTACTGACATGTTGGTCAACGACAAGTTAAAAAATCAAACCCTTCATCAGATCCTGCATTTCTCTTTGCAAGTTCAAGGTTTAAGAAGATTTACAGTACATTCTTCTGAATTATGTTAACCTGAAATCTTTTTGTGATTCCCTTGAGTAATCTTTGGAAAGATTCTATAAGCAATTACAATGATAGTGCTGAGAGCTTAATTAAAATGCAGGCAAGGCAGTCACTCATTGTTCGGGGTCTCTACCCAATGTTGGCTGATCCTCGCCACCCTGTAAGTGCTATTATGTTTTGCTCCTTGTCATTCATATCTTTCCAAACAACATAAGATTTCAGTTTCGTTGTTCTAATGGAATTGTTTTCTGACATGCTTTGTCAGGCGGAGTCTACTAGCGCGACCAATGAATCTGTTTTGAAGGTGGCTCTGGACCATGGCAAGGCCTCAGGCATTATAAAATCACATGATCGTGTTGTTGTCTGCCAAAAGCTGGGGGATTCTTCTGTTGTGAAAATCATAGAGTTGGAGGATTAGGGTTTTTTGATGGAAATTTTGTTATAAACGTGGTGTTTCAGGCACCACTCCTAATGAATAACATAAGAACTATATTTATGACATCATGCATGCTAAGAGCAAGGCTGTGGAGGGGCTCCACAAACTCATCGCTCTTTTTTGGAAGTCAGCTGTTATCAGAAATACTTTTATTTTTGTCGTGTGGTTGAGTTTTTAAAGTTATATCAGATTTCATATTTGTTGTCACTTTGTCAGTTAGCTCGTAGTTCTTATACGAGGCAACTCCAGTTTGCACTTAAACTTTAGTGCTATTCTTCCTACATGTGTTGTAATACCAAATTCCCTCGTGCTTTATTAAACTTTATTGCTATTCTTTGTGGCGTTAGTTTTTTGGCGCATTTGTTTTTTTGTCATTACAAAATTTTAAAATTGTTAAAATGTCATTTAGAATTTTTTTTTGTCAAAATATCACTATCGATCATTTTTTTTATTGAGATCAGAGATTCAAAATGTTATTTTGACAAAAAAATTAGATGACATTTTGACAATTTTTATGATTTGTAGTAACATAAAACTAAAAATTGTTAGTTTTTTTTATTGCAGAATCGATCCATTCATATAGATCATGAATCCACGGAAAAGAGCAACGTGAAAAAGGCCTGTTTTGATCTGAGAGATATTTCTAAGAAGAAACCATTTTTTAAATTTGGTAGTATTTTAAGAATTTCAACGAGTTAGTACAGTAATGAAAAAAATGCTCACTTGTTTGCCAGACAGAAATGAATTTCAACGAGTTAGTACAGTGAAAAAGGCCTCGTTCTACGCAGATGCATTCTTCCACCAGAGGAGTCATGATACACTCGCGCTTCACCTCGCCTCTCTTCCTCTCAAAATTTGCACTTCATCCCACGACACAACTCCACCTCCTCACCTTTTGCTCAAGCTCCTCACTACCAAAACAACATCTCAGACGAATCTAGGTATCTACCCCCCTCTTTCTGCAGCTATAGAAGAAGGAGAACTAATACAGGAAGAAGAACTGGAAGAGGCGGAGGATCAAGAAGCAGAGGTAGATCCGACTGCAGAGGTAAGGTACCTGGACCCGGAGGCAGAGGCAGAGAGAATTACAGATTGGGAGGTTGATTTCTGCTCCTGGCCGATTTTCGACGAGAGGGGCAAGAAGGTATGGGAGATGGTTGTTTGTGATGCTACTCTTTCCCTCCAGTTCACCCGCTACTTCCCCAACAATGTCATTAATAGTGTCACTCTCAAGGATGCCATTGTTGACATCTCTTCTTCTCTCAATGTCCCCCTGCCTGTTAAAATCCGTTTTTTCAGGTTATTAGTTATCTTATTTTTCAGTTATTTTTTGTCAATAATGTTTAGGGATTAAAAGAGGGAACTAATTGGGAGAAGAATTTATTGGCAGGTCACAGATGCAGACGATCATCACCAAGGCATGTACAGAGCTGGGAATAAAGTCCATCCCGAGTAAACGGGTGTGCAACTCCAACTCTTCCTCCCTGATGTACCTTACCTTACCTTACCTTTCTTCTCTTGATTTTCCTCTTCATATCATCCTCCCACCCGGCATTAGCTATAATGGACATATTGATTCACTAATTATTTTTAGGTTACAAAGGTTCTAATTAGTTAAATCTATTTTTTTGCAAATCTTCTTAAATTTAACTTTGGAAAGAAGTGTGGTTCCCTAGGAAAAAATAGTGTTTGCTTTTGCTTGCAGAAATAAAATATAGTATACTGGTAAACATGGAATGTGACCTCTGCACATTGTATGATACTGGTTTTGTACCCATTTATGAAGCTACTTTGACATATGTGTTAAAGCATAAAATTGAATTCTCAAATCTCCTCATTAAGAATTAAATAGCACAAGAAGAATTAAGCAACAATACTAAGCATAAAATTTAATTCACCTAGACCTCTACTCGTTTTATTCCAATCCATCTGGATACATAAAAATGGAGGTTGGGACTGAACTAGGAGCAATACATCTGGTCTGGCAATTCTGTAATTCTTAGCCTGCTAAAGAGGTCTTATTGTATTCCAACATCACACCATATATTTTGGCATCAAATAGCATAAAAAACATTTAGATGATGCCAGTGTTTTAAAAGTGGATAGCACACAAGCTATCAGTGACCACAAATTAAGGATAAAGAACCATGCTACAAAGTTGTCTAGTATGAGTTCCTTATGATATCTTTCAAATGTGCAGTGTATATCATTACTACTATGGCTAGAAGAAAGGTATGAGACAGTATACTCCATACATCCAGGTTTCCAGAAAGGATTTAAGCCACTCTTAACAATAATCCATTTGCCATGAACCTTCCAGATACCTCTTTGGAGACAAATGGGCTTTTGTCCAGCTACCTTTTTTAGGTTGTTCCCCAAAATTTCAGATTGCATTGCTCAAATTTCATATTGACTTTGCTAGTTTTCAAATGCAAAATGTGATCTGCATTCCATCTATGTTTAACTGTGATCCTATCTGATTTCAGCTGTTCAAGAGGAGATGTCATCACTAAACAAAAGATACATGTTCGGGCAGGGTCTAGATCTTGACCTACTTGGCTTTGAATTTGATGACAATACACTAATCCCAGGGGTAGCAGTTGCATCCAAACGTGCTGAGGGTCTTGCAGGTATCCAGATCCCGGTTTTTTTTGTTTTCTTTAATTCATTATATGAGATTGAGGGGATTGAATGGTACATTTTTTTGTTTTATGGAAGGACAGGATGGATGAGTGGTTTGGAGATCTGCGCACTGGAAGCAGACACAAACAGAGGAAACCTGGTCTTATCAGTTGGAGTTTCCACCAGATACATTTATGCTTCATATCAAAAGAATGCAGAGACAACACAAGAGGCTGAGGCGTGGGAATCCGCAAAGAAGGCATGTTCGGGTCTCCATTTCCTTGCTATCCAAGAAACCCTGGATTCAGACGACTGTATTGGCTTCTGGCTTCTCCTTGACCTTCCCGCACCTCCTGTTTGAGTTTTCACCCATCATCTTTTTGTAGCATATGTATTGTGCTTGATTTTTCAACTAGAAATAGGCCTCTTCATCAGTTTCTTGTCTGCTTCTAGTTGTCTTGATAAATGTATCTGTGGTCTTGTATTGTAATATTCCATACAGATGAAACTAGGCATATAATGATTTTGTACTTTAGAAATTAGGGAAAAGAAGTAATGTTTATTTTTATCTTTGCATACATAAAGCATGGCCATTCAGGGAAGATTTTTGCTGCATAACACTCCAACAAAACGGCCGTCTGCTTGTTGAAACTTGCATGTTTTATGGACGGTGATTAATATCAATAGTTCTCATAAGGGTGCATGTTTTTTTAGATTCTGATTGTAATATTTTTTTAGAGTTAAATAAATCTTTTTTAATTAGCAAATTAAATGAATATTAACAAGAGCCGAGTTGATCACACAAAAAGGAGCTAAAACAACATAATTTGTTTAGGTTTATCTAATTGTAGGGGCATTCAGTTCAGTTCCCTTGTTTCAGAAAGCCAAGGAAAAGGCTTTATTTTTATGAAAAATGACAAAAAAGTCTGTTGTTGTCTTTACTCAAATTTTGAAGACCAGGATTCATCTCTCTTATAGGTCCAAAGAAATCTAATTTCAGATAGACCTTTTAAGAACTTCAAAAAATAAATCATATCATTTTTTATTCATGACTGTAATGTGTCATTATCTATTTAGACAGGCAGAAACACCAAACTTCTGAATCTACACTAATGATAATCAGAAGCATTTTTTTGAAATAAACTTCGGTTAAGGCATGGGTGTGGATCTCATGCCACAGAAAAAATAAAGGCATCCGTGGTACATAACCAGTATATATACTCAAAACTTGAAACCCAAATTTAGCTGAGCAATAAAAGAATAGTTATAGCTGCTTATAATAAGATGTCATGATGGAACTTGAAACATACTATAGCAACAACAGACAGATGGGAATTGCCAGTGCAAAACATACCACCAGCATCATCCAGGTGCTCCAGGGAGACTGTAACTGTCCAGGATGTAAACAATACGAACAGATCCAACTATCTTCAATAACTATGCTGAATTATCTAGGAATGAATTGCAGGGGCTACAGTGATAATCTAACTTGTTGTGGGTTTTGCCAAAGTTTTCTTAATTGCCTCAGCATATGTCCTATGCTGATATGTCAATGTTGAGTCCAGCAAATCCCAGAGAGATGTCTTTGGGTTCCAACCTGAAATGAAAGAGTTGAATTATCAATATGATTTAAGGAATTGTATACAAAGTCTAAACAAAACAGAAGACTATCAATATTTACCTAGCTGCTTGTTGATGATGGTCATATCAGGGATACGTCTGTCACTATCATCATATCCCTTACCATAAAACACTTTCGAGCTGACGTCAATTGTTGGCTCTTCCAATGGAGGCTCACCAGATACCTTGGAGTAGACCTGAGAAGGAAATATCCTAATCAATTTACTTAAATAGTTTCCAAACAAGATCAAGACACACTATGCATGTTTTTTTATAATACCTGAGTCATCATTTCGGCAAGTTGGCGAACAGACACTTCATTGTTAGGATTGCCTACATTAAAGATATGACCATTGGCTCGAGATGGATTTTCAATCATCAAGAGCACTGCTTCAATTGCATCCTTTACATAGATGAAGGTTCTTTGAGACTCACCCCCATCTACCAGCTTCAGTGGCTCTCTCCTCAGCAAATTCTACAAAGTTAAAACTTTAGATGAAATTATGTATTTAAATACATGGTGTGATCTCAGATGAGAAAACAAATCATGCATACATTACTGAAGCATGCCAAGACACGTGGGACACCCTCACTAGGACCGTCAATACCAGGGATGAAATCCATCCTTGGGCCAATCCAGTTGAAGGGTCTAACAATTGTGAACTCAAGAGCATTCTCGGCACCCTCAGCTATAGAACAGGGACAAAAACAACATAATCAGAAAGAAACACACAAATAATGCAAAATGATAATGTTTCACAGATAAGCAAGGACCCATACCATAGATTAACCTTTCGATGAGTTGCTTTGCACATGCATATGACCATCTCTGCTTCTCGATGGAGCCGAAGATGCATGGAGACACATCTTCCTTCAACACATAGAAATCTGGATCCTGTTTAAATTTCACAAAATCAGCTACTTAGGCGTGGTCATTAACAAGAGACACATGTTTCAGAATAAATACTAACCATTAACTAGTAAATAATAACTTAGCAACTCAGAATGAAACCTTATTTTTTTATTATTTTTCAATCAGCAGCAAAATAATCCCAAGATTTGTTAATGACCATTATAAGGAACATACAAACAAAGTACACCACCACTGTTCAAGAATCACAACTATTACAGATTTCTTGTAAATCTAGATAAATGGACAGAACTGATGTAAACTTTCATTAATCCTACAGATAGTATATTCCCTTGTTATAGATCACAGAACTACATTACTCAATTTCTAGGTAGAAGTGAAATCCGAGTTAATTCAAAAGATCCAAAGATTAGTAAAGAAACCTGACGCAAAGGGTGATCCTTGGGAAGGAAGCTGCCAACAGTTTTTCCATACACTTCGCAAGTAGAGAAGTGAATCAGACGCTTGGCATTTTCGGAGCAGAATTTGACCTACATTAAACCGCACAACACCAATTACAGAGGTGGTACCCAAAACTTCCAATCAAAATTCAAATAATTAAGATCTTGAAATGTACCACAGGGAGCGCATCAATGAAGTTGCTATAGATAGTATCTAGAGGACGGGTGTTGTAATCAGCCGGAGTACAGATCGCTGCCAGATTGATCGTCTACATGCATTCCCAAACCAAAACGAAAAATGAGAAACAAATAGATCAAGCCTGAAGCAATAAGAACTGATGCAAATGCCTATTTAACAGTAAACGAAGAAGCAATTGAATATTGAAACAAAGAATACCAGATCAGACAACTTGATGAGTCCCTCAAGGCGGGAATCGTTTTTGATGTTGAGGCGGTGGAATTGGATGCGACCATCGGGGCGTGGCGGGTCGAGGAGGTGCTTGATCTTGTCGTTGTACACATCCACCGCAAGAATGGTGTGCGGCGTCTCCTCCATGAGCTTCTCGCATAGGTGCGACCCGATAAAACCGCCAGCTCCGATAATGCAGATCTTTATCGCCTTTATCGGGTTCCCGTCCAGATCCAGCCTTCCCCCCATTATCGGCGCCATTGTCTCTCTCTCTCTTCCTTGTTCTTTTCTTTTATTTTTTATTTCTCTCTCTCTCTCTCCCTCTCTCTCGTTCTATTTATGATTCAATCTCTCTTGCAAGCTGGAGGATAAGGCTAAAAGGAGAGTGAAGACTAGATCTCAATCGATCAGTGTGAGAGAGGCACTGAGATGAGAACAGGCTGTGATTCTTATGCTTGCGTGAAGGTGGTGTTCGAATCTTTTCCTGGCCTCCTCAATTAAGTCGAGATTGGTACGTACTCATCGAATGGAAACTGTATCATATACGATCGATCGAGCGTTAATTTTTAATCGGACGATTCAGATTAACTTGCGCAGAGTTAGCAGAAAAAAATGCGCGTGGAGGATTTCCCATCGAATGTGATGTTTTTAGATATTTTTTCATCACATTTGATAAATTAAATATTTATCTATTAATTTATGATGTTATCAGATATATTTTCACAATATCATTTGAACTAAAATAAATAAATTAAATTCAGAATTAATTTTATAATGAACAATTCTACTCTTTCCCTCCGAAACAGAAAGCATCTTGTTCCTTGTTCCCTCTGAAAAGTGCATTGAGGAATGAAGAGCATTGTTGTTTCTTTGTGGAAACAAATAAAGCATTGCGAGCAGCACTCTTGCTGAAAATGCACAATGGAAGCTTGACACCTATTGAAATATGAAGTACACTAGAGTGATTTAATAGGCAAATAAAGAGCAACATGAGCTGTAAATAAATGAACATTTATATATTGAACAAACAACCAGTCTTGCTGTCTTGGCTCATGAAAGCATTTTATCAAACACCAACCATGCATGGTCAGTACTTCAGACCCCGTTTTTGTTCCCCGTTTTCTTTTCTTTTTCAAATGTCCAATGTAATTACACAAGAATCAAACACTGACATTTTTCAAATAGAAAGATGAAAAGATTTCTAGTACACTAAAGGAGAAGAATGAAAATTTCTACATTCTCCCTGAGCAGTCGGAGCAGATCGAACCTTAAAGCAAGTATTGTTTATTTGTTTTTAAATTTTAATTAATCTTAATGCGTGATTTTTTTTGTTTGTTCTTCTTGAGTGATTTTTTTTAATATAGTGGTGCTGTGATGAAAACTTAAAAATTCGGATAATTTTTATCAAGTTTATGCCCCCTTGTGCATGAAATGAAAGAGAATACAATATGAAAGAGATTGCAATTTAGGCTGTTTTACTATTTACCGGTCTTCTGATCATCGTCCTTTGTCTATATACTTTTTGCGAATCTATACTATACTCACTACTACAAAAAGAGTTTTAGTCCCGATCATTTATTACCGGACCCTCGGCAAATCCGACAGTAAGGGTTTCATTGCCGGTTTTTAGGAAACAACCGGTAATAATATAAGTAATTACTGCCGGTTGCTAATTAAAAACCGCCAATAAAACATTTACTGTCGGTTGCTTATAACAAACCGGTAATAAAGTATGACTATTATCTCCGGATTATACGAAGCAACCGATGATAATTACTTTATTTCCGGTTTTTAATTAGCAACCGACAGTAATTTTCAACCCTAACATCTCTATCCTAGCGAATTTAATTTCCTCTCCCATTCCAGCAGCCGCCAGCAGCCAAACACTCCTCTTCTCTCTCAAACCACAACAAACTCTCATTCTCCATTAATGCCATTCAAGTTTTGTAAGTTTTTTCCTTTTTTTTTTCAGATTTTTACAAGAACTTAAATATTTTGTACTCTCATTTAAGCTACATATCATTATTTCTTTAATTCTCCAATAAAAACAGAAAAACAAAGTTCTTTTTGTATTTTTTGTTCATAAAAAAATATAATTAATGATTTTTTGTATTTTTGTTGTTTATTGTATTTAGAAGGACAATTAAAGAGATTAAAGAAGAGTGATACGTGCGCAAGGGGATTTGACTACATATATATTGAGGTATTGATCGTTAACTTTTATTTTTCTGAAAATTAATTAGTATTAATTTAAATTAGAGTTTGCATTGCATAAATTAAATTAAATGCATATATATACACATATATATATGCATTTAATTTAATGTATTGTCATATAGGACCAAAATATCAGAACATAATTAATTTAGGTCGGTACCCGTTCGGGATTAATTCAATAGAGATTAATCTCGAATAGTCCCTGTTTGGGACTGCTCTTTGGATGTTTTGTCTCATTTAGGATTAGTGGACATACGGTAGTTGCAAGCTAGCTTTGAGAAAAATCTGGTTCAGGATTTCTCCTTTGTTCCCACGATTACGTGCGTACATGCAAATGTGCGTCAGCGTACTCGGGGAGCTAAGGGGAAATGCTGCCGGATTTTTCTCAATGCTAGCTTCCAACTATCGTATGTTCACTAATGAGACAAAGCATTCAAAGAGTGGGTTAGGATGGTTGGCCAGCCCAAAACTTGATGGTGAACGAAATAATTAATACCCTAAACCGTAGGCGTAAAGTTGACATCGAATTATTATCATTTTCAGATGGATCGTCGGTTTTTGTGGATGTATAAGAGCAAACGAACTTCAGATGAATACTTGGAAGGAATCACAGAATTTGTAGAATGTATCACTAAAAAAATGGAACTGAATGGTGAAAAATCTTTTTCTTGTCAATGTATGGATTGTCGAAATTTGAAGAGATTTCGAAGTGTTGAAGATGTTACAGATCATTTGATCAGTCGTGGATTTATGGAGAAGTACACAAATTGGATATGGCACGGAGAGCTCGTGCAAGAAAACATGAATGTCGGAACGAGTCAGAATAGATTAAATTCAGAAAGAAGTGAAAGTGAAAATGTAGAAATTACAGAAATTGTAGATGATCCATCTTGTATGCGGGGTGAAATTTTTGAAGAATTGATGAATGATGTTGTAGATGATGACTGTGTTATTCCTGAAATTTTGGAAAATGTGTTTAAGGAATCGGATGTACCATTATTTCCTGGTTGTACTACATTTTCTAAGATAACTGTTGTTTTTAAATTGTTTAACTTGAAAGCAAAAAATGGATGGAGCGATAAAAGTTTTACATCTTTATTGAAACTTTTAGGAGACATGTTGCCAGAAAAGAATGAGTTGCCATATTCAACGTACAAAGCGAAAAAATTGTTGTGTCCTTTGAATTTGGAAGTAGAAAGAATTCATGCATGTCCGAACGACTGCATACTCTATCGTGGAAATGAGTACAGTATTTTGGATAAATGCTCAAAATGTAATGCATCACGTTACAAATGGAGTAATAATGAGGTCGAAGAGGGAACAAAAAGACCACCGACAAAGGTGATGTGGTATCTACCAATAATACCAAGGTTTCAGCATTTATTCATGAATCCGAAAGATGCTAAACTATTACGATGGCACGAAGATCGTAGAAAAGAAGATGCAATGTTACGACACCCGGCCGACTCTCCCAAATGGAAGAATATAGATAGGAATTTCAAGGATTTTGGAATTGAACCTAGAAATCTGAGATTGGGATTATGCACAGACCGTATGAATCCTTACGGGAATATGAGTAGTTGTCATAGTACATGGCCGGTTTTATTGTGCGTGTACAATCTTCCTCCATGGTTGTGCATGAAAAGGAGATACATGATGATGTCATTGTTGATTTCAGGTCCTAAACAACCTGGAAATGACATAGATCTTTATTTGGCACCCTTGATAGATGACCTTGAAAAGTTGTGGAAGGATGGCGTGCGTGTATTTGATTCACATAAGAGAGAATACTTCACTCTTCGTGCCATGATTTTTTGCACAGTCAATGACTTTCCCGCTTACGGGAACTGATATGGTTTCAATTCGAAAGGGTTTAAAGCGTGTCCTATTTGTGGGGAAAACACTCATTCTATTTGGTTGACAAATTCTAAGAAGTGTTGTTACATGGGACATCGAAGGTTTCTTGCTCCAAATCACCGATTTCGATGAAATAAAGTTGACTTTGATGGGCAAGAGTGTCCAGATAGAGCGCCGAGACCATTATCAGGAAGATAAGTTTATGAGGTGGTGAAGAACATCGATGTTCAATTGGGAAAAACAGTCGTGAATAACTTCGATGACATGATATGGAAGAAAAGGTATATTTTGTGGAATCTTCCATATTGGTCAAGTTTAGAGGTTAGACATCACTTAGATGGGATGCACATTGTGAAGAACATTACTGAAAGCTTGATTGGCTTATTGTTAAACATGCACGGAAAAACAAAGGACGGCGTAAAGGTAAGAAAGGACATGGTTGAAATGAGAATTCGACCGCAATTACACCTAGTGGAGGGAGAAAACGTACTTACCTGCAGCGAGCTGGACTTTAACCAAAAAAGAGAAAGAAAGTTTCTTGGAGTGTTTGAAGAATCTGAAGGTTCCAACTGGTTATTCCTCAAATATTTCAGCAAAGGTGTCCATTAAGGAGTCGAAATTGATTGGTATGAAGTCTCATGATTACCACGTCATGTTGACCCAGCTGCTCCCGGTTACAATTCGAGGTATTTTGAAACCAAACGTGAGACAATCAATCACGAAGTTGTGCTACTTCTTCAATTCGATCTGCTCTAAGGCAATCGATTCTGTATCATTGGATAAACTACAAAAGGATGTGATAGTGACCCTCTGCGAGCTCGAGATGCATTTTCCACCGTCGTTTTTTGATATAATGATACATTTGACTGTTCATTTGGTAAGAGAGACAAAAATTTGTGGACCAATATTCTTGCGATATATGTATCCTTTTGAGAAAAGAATGGGTCAGCTAAAAGGGTTAGCCCGAAGTCGTTCTAAGCCGGAAGGAAGCATTGTTGAAGGGTACATTGCAAAAGAGGTAATTGAGTTCTATACTGATCACATGGCTGGGATTGAAAGTATTGGTTTGCCTACATCTCGACACGAGGGTAGACTTCAAGGTGTGGGTATAAAGGGACGCAAAGACACGTTTGTAAGTCAAGATTTGCTACAAAGAGCATATCTCAAAATCCTACAACAAAGCGTTGTTCTAGCTCCGTACGTTACCGAGCACCTAGCTGAATTGAGGGCACAAAATCCAGGAGAACATGAATCGTGGTTTTACAATGAACACAATTTGAAATTTGCAAAATGGCTGCGGGAGAAGGTCGAAAAACAACCATTCGAGAACGTTGATAAAACTGTTTATTGGCTATCAAAGGGTCCCGGATCGTTAGTTGAAACATACCAAGGTTTCGATATGAATGGGTGTACTTGGTATACGAAGAAACAAGACGATAAAAGTACCGTGCAAAATGGCGGAGTTACAATTGAAGCTTTATCTGCTGATGGCACGAGATCGATATCCTATTATGGATGGATCGATGAAATCTGGGAGGTAAATTACCTTACATTCAAAATTCCGTTGTTTTTTGCAAATGGGTAGATCAACGCGGAGTCAAAATAGACAAAAAGGATGGATTCACAACAGTTGATTTAAACCAACCAGGTTATCAGCACGACCCTTTCATATCAGCAACCCGTCTACTCCCGGTCAGCCCGTGCACGGTGTACCTCTCGGCTATGATGAGCTTTTGTAGCCTTGGACGATGTACACCACGTGAGCCGTCACACCACGGTTCCGTGTCCTTCTTCGGGTCAGGAAGATGCATATAGTGCCGATGTGATCGGGAGTTTTCTACGGTGGCCTGCAAGATTGGTGGAGGTGGTGCAGACCCTCGATTTTGAGCGGGTAATGCAATTAAAATTTCACTATTATGCAAAATGGCTTAATTATGTAACTATTTGATTCTTTCTTTGTTAATTATAGGACTTGACACCGATTGAGACCCAAAGGCGTGTAGAGCCGAAGCAAAAGAGGGTCGTGCCGACGCAGACTGGCGCGTCAGGAGTTTGTAGGATGCCCCTACTACAAGATGACAAGGTACAAAGACTCGACGAAGGTTCGAGATTCTTGTATAGTGTGTTGATGTCCCAACACGTCGACACACTGGGCTTCTACATCGGCTCTGAGTCACTATTCAACAATAATAGTGACGGTCCCATTTGGGTATCGGTTGAAGAAATCATTGAGATGATGAGCGACACTCAACTCGGTGTCTCTATACTTCGGGTTTTTTGCATGTAAGTTTTTTGTTACTTATTTTCTTTCTAATAAGTCAATAACTTGATATTCATTGCATGTGATGTATGTGTAGGATTTGTGAAAATAACCTTAGAGGTAATCCTTTCCACTCCACCATAATTTATGGACCCTATGGTATGCGCATCACTCACATTAAGAACGGACTTTCATGGTACTTTAGCGTACATTAATAAGTTTATTATTGAAGTCCAAGACCTAGCGTCATTCATTTTGCTGCCATATATTAAGGGGTAAGAATGATTTGACTCTTAATTGTATAATCTTTAAATATATGTGACTAATATGCTTATTGTATCCATTATATATGTGTTTTTGTATTTATTTGTTGAATTGCAGCAATCATTAGTTTCTGATTGTGCTACAAATCTCGACGGCAATAGGTTGGCTCGTGGATTCGATAGATCGAGGCCATAATGCAGATTGAATCACGAGCGACCCATTAGATATATATTCATGTCTAAATACATAAAACTTTCTCTCTTTTCGAACATATCGAATATACATAAAATACTTTAGTCCAAATTCAATATGTACACAAAATAATGACATGAACTTATATTTATTTCATTTACAGAGTCCTCCGGACACGTTACATATGCCACCATGTGAATAAGAGAGAGGCATATTTTAGATGGACCGAGCTAAAGGTACGTGACTATCTCAAACTATTTTAATTAGAGTTTAGAATTATAGTTTAGAGATTAATGTTTAGTTTTTAGAGATTAAGGTTAAGAGTATAGCTTTTAAGGTACGTAAATATCTCAAACTCTAAGGGTTTATGAATTACATATTAGAGTTTCTCATTACAAATTAGGGTTTAGAGTTTACAAATTTTAGGGTTTCTCATTACAAATTAGGGTTTAAGAGTTTACAAATTAGAGTTTAGGGTTTAAGAGTTTACAAATTAGGGTTTAGGGTTTAAGAGTTTACAAATTAGGGTTTAGGGTTAAAAACATAATTATGACTCAAAAATGAATAAATCAGACAAGTCTTTATTTTAGAATTGGTTTAAAACTTTAAAAGTAATTTAAAAATGTATTTATGTTAATTTTGTTGTATATTTTAGAGCCCGAATTAACCAGGTGGTTGGGAATGCGGATATTTTGTTATGATGGCGATGCAGCATATCATTAATGTTGTAGCTATGCAAAATAAGCTCCCAAATGTATGAAAATCTTATAACTCATGTTACACTAATCGAATTAGTGATATTTCTTCTTTTTTCTTTATTTTCATCTTCTGTTCAACTCAATATTACACTAACTCGTGTTAAACTAATTGATTCTTATCTTTTTAATATTGCATCTAATAAGGTTTATTTTCTAATGCAGAATATCGAGCCACATAAACGTGAAGACATGAGAGCGTTGAAAGATATGATTGCTACGTATATTAGAAAACGAATATGAAAGGTACTTAATCACTTCTTTTAACTCAATCTCATTTATCGATCAAACATGCAAGTATTTTACTGTTTTATTTATCTGATAGATTTACTTTTTAGATGCAGCTTTTGTTTGTGAGCAGGAGTCGAGATTTTTTGGGTGTGAGTGTGCTTGTGAACGTTATGTATTGTCAGTTGTCATTGATGTAATGTTGTGGCTGATTTTGTATTGAACATGATATATTTCGAAACATCGTAGAATATTTATGTGATTTTGTATTGTATATGATATGTTATATATATGATGGTTGTTTAGCATTGCGTATGATTTATTATTTGTTGTTAAATATGCTGCGCTGTTAAATCAGCATATGGCTGACAATATTGGGCTGGCCACAACAAATTCAGCTTTTCTGTTAAAAAAAATATAACTATTCTTTCCGGTTGTTAAAATGGATCCGGTGACAAAAACGACATTTTCTTGTCGGTTGCGTAATAGCATCCGGCAGTAAAAGGTCTCATTGTTGTCGGTTTTCACTTAAAAACCGGAAATATGGGGTCTTCATTGCCGATTTTTTGCTTAATAACTGGTAATACCCCCCCCCCCCCCCTTTATTCCCGATTGCGATAGTATTAACACCTCCTCCCCATCAATGTCCGTAAGAAAACCGGCAATAAAATCAATAAACGACCGGCATTAAAGTTGTTTTCTGTGGTAGTGACTATATTACAAAGCACATAAGAAATAGACATCTCTATTATGTTCAGCATTTTTTCCCAAAATACCCCTGCATCTAGCGCCTGAATCTGTGTACTTTTCTCTCTTCTTGGTTTTTGTCTTTTTGATTTTTGGTTTTTCAAGTCTGCAGCTTGTGTAATTGAGTCACTTGATATCAGTTTCACACTTAAAACTTTCACTGACTACTTGTGGCTAAATTTTTTTTTAGTACTACTCTACATGACACTAGAACTTATGTAAATCTATTAAAATGCAAATATTTCAGACGATCAATTTAGGCACCTAACAGTAAAAATTTGTACGATAAAAAAATAAGCCGCTAAACTCAGCTATTTCGTCTAGGGCTCGCTTGTCAACAGAGAAGGACCTCTTGTACATTTGAAGGCAGCAACGAATAAAAATTGTCCATTCAAATCAATGCATCTGTTTTATCTATATCTATGCTATATTATAAAACATGTAAGAAATGAACATCTCTATTGTGTTCATCATTTTTTATTTTTCAAAAATATCCCTGCATCTGACGCCGGAGAGACAAATTTTAGCAAAATGCAGTTCCAATACTGAATAGACACGGTTCAAACGAAACAAAGTCTGACAGCAAATTATGGACCTTATGAGCAGAGAACATTCAAGAAATTACTAAGAAAATTTCGCTGGAAAATTTAAATAAAGAGGAGGTGATCCCTTGATTTTGGACAGATGAAGTTTACTAGGACC
Organism: Eleocharis quinqueflora; assembly: GCA_964058865.1. NCBI lineage: Eukaryota > Viridiplantae > Streptophyta > Magnoliopsida > Poales > Cyperaceae > Eleocharis > Eleocharis quinqueflora. Next base: position 61,368 of record CAXKVX010002167.1, read on the forward strand.
ACTAGCATTAATGTGTTCTAGTTTACTCATTTCTTAGGTGCACCAGACTCATACAAAATAAAGAAAGTAAACTTAAGTTGGGAAATTTAAATAAAGAGGAGGTGATCCCCTTCGTTTTGGACAGATACGGTGTACAAGGACCACTGACATTAATGAGTTCCTTTTTACGCATTTCTTAGGTGCATCGGACTCATACGAAATAAAAAAAAGGAAAACTTAAAAATGGAGTTTGTCACATCTGTGCAAACTGCCATATTCAAAATTGAATTACGGAAATAACACACACCTAAATTTAAAAAATCAAATTCATGTCATGACACTATTATAATAATAAAAAGCGAAATTCCTCGATCTTATTTCTTGAAGTATATGAGGAACCTGCGTCATGCGTCATGCATCGTGCGTCATGTCTCGTGCGTCTTGGGTCATGGGTCATGCGTCATGCCTCATGCGTCTTGCGTCATGCCTCATGAGTCATTACACATGCGCCATGCATCATGGGTCATGCGTCATGCGGCTTGCAGCGTGTTGCGTCATGTGTTATGCCTCATGACGCATGCTTTATGTGTCATGCGTCTTGCGTCTTGCGTCATGTCATGTGTCTTGCATCATGCGGCATGCGGCATGCAGCTTGCGTCATGGGTCATGCGTCATGCGTCATGCGTCATGCGTCTTGCGTCTTGCGTCAAGCGTCATGCGTCTTGAACAATGTGTTTTGTTTTAGTGTTGTATGTTTATTTTTTTATGAGAGTGCTATGTTTTCCCCCTATATTCAATCCAGAAATAATATCTTAGTTTTACGTTCAGCGATATTTATTTTTCTATTTTAAAAAAATACTTTAATAAATTATGTTTTCGTCTACATTATTTTTCCGCGTTACTGTATATGAGTACGATTACTAGTAGATAAATAAAGAGGATACATGAATTGCAAACTTAGAGGAAACAAAGAAGATACTTTTTGTTTTGGAGGGAAAGGATATAATTGTTTATTATAAAGTTAATTCTGAATTTAATTGATTTATTTTAGTTCAAATTGATATTGAGGTAGGAATTTGACAAAACCCGAGTGGGTCCGACCCGACTCGGAAACTCGAGGCCGCGATTCGGCCCAGACCGACCCAAAGGCAAATCCCTGAGGACCCGTCGAAAAAAACGGAGGCCTAAGACGAGTAGCGACCATCCTTGTTGGAAAAAACTTGTGTTAAACCCAGTCTGACCTGGTCCGACCCGTCTAACATGTCATAATCTGCCTAACATGTCATAACTCACATAACCTGTGATAACCTGCCTTAAAATCCGTGATAATTCATCATTAACACGTGAAATAAAAAAGTAAATAAATTAAAAACAATTCAAAAAAATATAAAAAATCATATGTTTATGTCCATGTCAGAAATTTTAATTAACCAACATCTTCATAAAAGGAACCAAAAGATCTTCACTAATATAACGCATTATTTTTTTTATTACTTCTCATTTTTATCAAAGATAGTCTTTTATCCTAATATATTTTTTTGCTGGGACTTTTATCCTAATATAAATTGAAACTTTCGATATAAAAGCAAAACAAATCAATTTCATGAACAATAAAATGTCAGTTTCATGAGCATTAAAATGTCAACATAATTTAACTGCAAACAAGAAGCTCATGCACATTGAAGTGTAGCATATTCAATTTAACATATGCAAACAGCAAGATCAAACATTTATTCATATAAGCAACTTCACTGTGGATCTGTCTCGTTGATAAAAGGTAATGCTTAGTTGGAGAAAGAATAATCTGACCAATTCCTTTCTTTATAAATGGATAACAGAAATGAGAGAAAAGGATAAAAGGGCTAATGTGTTATTTTGTTGGAAAAATAAACTATTTTGATGTTTTCATAAGGATACGAGCTTTTTGTCTAAAGTTTTGACGAGTATGAGCAATTAAACCTTTTAAATAATGTGCAACCAATCCAAGTGCAGTAAACACAAAACAAAATCTTATTGTTCCAGAGTCATTACATACGGATCAGAAAATTGGTTACCAGTGGGGGTTGGAGTCGGAGAAAGGGGCATGCCAGGGGTGGTCAAACAATGACAAGGTTATTAACACATTAAACAATCAATCATTTCTTGATACAATTATAGATATTCAGAGATCAATGTACACATTACCTGCTAATAAATAGCACTAGAAATATTTTTTATTTCTTATTTGAGCGCGAAACATTCAGTGATCTCATTGAAGTATTTAGTACTTAAATGTAGCTGACTCAGCATTCCTTCTGACTTGCATGTTGCTGTCTCTTATCTTCTTGAATCCTGGGAAACAATATATCATGCACCTGTTTCTCCGCTCCAAATTCAGAAGTAGCCTGAATTGGAAAATTTTGTGAGATGCCTCAAACAAAAAACTACCAATGCCTTCTGTACAGTACAGGGACATTCATCCAATAGGGACATTCATAATGGATATTCTATAAAAAATAACAAATGTGGAGCTGTTTGTCCAATGTTACCAGACCTAATTGAGACAATTAAGAATCCAATGGTGGTTTCCAGTTTCCACTGAGCACTGCTGATGGGATTGTGCATCAAAGCAGGCTTTCTGCTGCTACTAGCAGCTTTGATGCCATTACAAGGTCCTGAAAAAGGAGTAAGAGGACTTACTCGTTTGTTAAATGCAAATCTAACAACTTGCAGTTGTTTATTCGAGCAAACTTTCACATCAAAACCCAGGCTATCCACTCCAATGATGCATGCTTCCTAAAGCACCAAAAATGCTGAGATTAGTTCTGATAAGTGTTTTCTGGCTCTAGCCCTAGGATTTCCTTTGGACAAAAATGCTGAAGAATTAACCAGAACATACTAAGGAACAAAGCTCTAGTATAGAATACTAGTTTGGATTGACTAAGGAGCAAAGCTCGTACGAGCTTAACCCATTAAAGGATATGTGAGCTTGAGCCCAGAAAATCATGGATGGAATTCAAAAAACAATGTTTAAACTTTAAACCATACGTGATCTTGAGTTACTTGACGAGCAGACAATTTACATTTATATCGTGAATTTGTTTTGTATAAATCAGAAGACCAGAATTACTAAAAATGACCAATAAATTTCAATTTAAGCCCCTTGATCTAAAATAAAACATAATAAAAAAATCAAAACTAGATCAAGCTCATGGTTTGCATTTATCATTTGAAGTCAATCCGACTGTTCTTGAAGTTAAATTTAATGAATCCTTGCTGAGCTTAAGTTTATACTAGCTTTACTTTTATTCATGCGACTATTTTTCAGTTTGGGAGCTGATACATAGATACCATATTTAATACCACCTATTGATACCGATTTTATTATGCACATTTAGTTTGAGTTATAATGCACATTATTTGAGTTATTATGCATGTTATTTTTTGTAATGAAATAGTTATACATGTTGTCGATTTTATTATGCACTTTTAGTTGAGTTATCGTGCACATTATTTGAGTTATTATGCATGTTATTTTCTGTAATGAAATAGTTATACGTGTTATTTTTTGTACTGAAATAGTCATGATATAACATGCATAATAACTCAAATAATGCGCACGATAACTCAACTAAATGTGCATAATAAAATCGGTATCAATAGTTGATATCAAATGTGGTATCTACGAAACATTATCCTTTCAGTTTAATATCATGAACTTTGTGCCTGCTTCCAGAATAAGCCAGACGAATAGTACATGGTCCAGAAACTGAGAAATTCTTAAGCAGATAATAGCACCTCTACTTGCAGACCTAACTGTCTCCAGCAAAGGGATTTCAGTGCTTGTGTAATTTTCTCTCCGCCTGCTTTTAGCCGTGATATGATGTTTTCTGTTGAGTGCGCTATCACATCTGGTTTTGCTCCCCAAAAGTCTGTTATGCTCACTGTAGACTGTCAAGAATGACAAGATCAAGACAAATTAAAAAACTGAACTAGTTACACCTTAAAAGAAGCATAGTTATGGATATGCCAATATGATTGACCACATGCACATGAAAATATTTCCTCAAGCTAAACAAAACAAACTAGTCTGAATTAAATTTGGAAATTTAAAGGTACATGCAGTCGAACATCTTTTAGTTTCTGTTAGTCACCAATAACTATATATAATTCTTGCAATGGTCATCATTACTCTTTAACACTTTATCAATGACTAAGAACAGTGATCTTGACAGCTGTTACGTAACCAACAGTACAACCTATCACACAGAGCTCGGTCCTCTCACTTGCTATAATGTGCAAATATGAGAAATCATCTAAAACAACTTAACAGTCCTGATTGTCCCAAACATTGGAATTCTTAATATTCTATTTTTAAATTTGCCAGTTGGAGCTTTCATGTAGAAATTATTATCACACATAAGAGGTCATATATGACTTCTATAAAAGTAAAGAAAGCATACCTGATTTCCACAAGCAGTAATTAATTGAATTTTCTCCAATTCGACTTTTACAAAACTAGTTGACCTGTCCGGCTTACTTTGATCTTTGTTATCCTTTTCTTCTGCAAATTGGCATAATAAAAGAATTTAAAAACATATATATTAACAAGTGAACTTCTGGAAGGTCCAATTTTTTAATTAAAATTACCATTATCAGTTGATTTATTCCTTCTGGCCTTTGTTTGCTCATTTGAAAAGGCTGGTCTCAGATATCCCTCCACGATTAGACCTGATGATGGATGATTGGTCCAATCAATTTTGGTATCACATACAGCCTGTGCACAAAGATGAAGAAATCTCTCCATAATTTGTAACTGGAGTTATTTCATGATGAGTAACATAGCTAAATTATACGTAATCGCAACTTTTTCAGTAGCCTGTTAACTGACTGAGGAGAATTCAGGCCACAAGTTGTCACGGCCTTTTTAATCATTAATAGTTCAAATTTCAAAATCCAAATGGCAATTAAAGTAATGATCTTGTTCTTCTTCAGGAGGGATGCAACCATGTAAAGTTAACTTTTTGCATTTGTTTAGACAAGAACAAGAGCCCTAATGTTGAATGCAGTAAAATTTATCTACTGCAGTTTAACCTTATCCTCTCCTTTTATATATTATTGAACTCGTATGAATCAAGCTCAAAGTAATATGACATTTCATACAGAAACTGAGAAACATGCCTCACGAAAAATAACAAGATTAATGGTTGGATTCATCATTGATTTCTAAAATTTAACGAAAAACAGATGTTGTGCCAACTGTTAGCACCAGAGCTCTCCTCTCATTGTTTTGGTATCTTTAAGAGCATTCTGATCATTAATTATATTCTATTTAAGAATAAAGAAAGAACGGTAGGCACTTGATACTTGACAGAACACTTGAGCAGCAAAAGACATATTGGACTGAGCTTTAGAGGGAATAACTTGTTAAAGACAAGCTGAGATGCCTATTCAAGGAGCTGAAATATAGCAGAATCATTGCAATTCGAACATTAACTTCCATTTTTCTACAGCAATAATATAATTAGTTAGAAAAAAGAATGCAGACCTGTGCTATTGCCTTGGCAAAATCAACAGGATAACAATTATTGACCGTCTCAAATTCAGACCAATTTAACTCAAAATCGGACAAATCCATCTGTTCAGTTTCATTCCCAACAAGGAAAAATTGTACATCAACCTGCCCAAAGAAGTTTATTTCCTCTGAGAAAAAGTTCAATAACTAAAGAATGAAAATTAATTTCACAGATTAAATTATGCACCTCATCCTCGTCATCGTCACCGTCATCCTCGTCATCGTCGTCATATTCTTCATCATCAGAGTCGCTTTCCTCATCGCTGAGTACTTCCACCTCAAAATCAAGGACATCCATTGGTTGTGACTGGTCCTCCACCACAACCATCTCTGAACTATCCAACCCAATCATAACTTTCTGTTTAAAAGTACGAAACTGCTCAGCAATCCAATTTTACTTAGTACTTGGAAATCATTACTATTTTTTAAATTAAAGTGGAAATATGGAGTTCAGAGACAGAACCAATACCACAATCTCATCATCAGAAAACTCCACCAAGCCATCATTGTTTTCGACTTCAAAGTAGATATCTGAGCAGATTGTTTGTTTATACTGACTTCAAGAGAAAATATTGAAGGACTCTTGGAAATGACGTACAAAAAGAAAATCGGACCATAAAAACAACCGGTTACAATTTGATACCAGTACATAACAGATGAAGTACCTCCATGCTCATCAGTTGAATAGGACAAATCAGCGAAAGTGACGTCTCCATCCTCCTCGTGATCAAGCGACATCACAATTGAAGCTTTATTGTTCACCTACATGATCACATTCAGCAAGATGAGGTTCAAATTTTTAAACAAATAATGCATAATTTAACCAGGAAGTGAGAATTTCGGGTTTTAACTAGAGACCTCTACAATTGTCCTAGCAATTTGCGCATCAGAGAGACGGGTGGCATTGATGTGGGGCCCATCACGGCTGACGGGATCATCAATTTCCTCAAAAGGGTGGTACCAGCTCGAGTTTAAAGGTTTTTCATTTCGTTCAGAGTTTCCCCGGGCAGCATGGGCCTGAACTGATCTATCTCCACCATTAATCTTCATTCTCAAAGCATCTTTCTTTTGGAAACAAGTGTTCCTTCTGTACAAGCATCACAAAATTGAAAAAAGAAAACACACACACACACAAACAAACAAAGAAGAGAAGCACTGGGGATTAAAGGAGGGTACCGGATCAGGCGATTGCCTTGCCAGATCAAAGAGCGGCCATTTCCAGCTACATTTCGATAGGTGGTGGAGGGAAGAGAGGAAAAGCGACTTGCGGCCGGGTCTACTCTGCTCAGCATCACTCAATTTTGCTTGCTTTTTTTTTCTTGGTATGAAAAAGATAAGGCGGGCGAAATAATAGGAAAAAAAAAAAAGAAAGAAAGAAAATGGAAAATCGAAAAAAGATGTGGTCGGGTGAAGAAGTCGAATATTTTGGATATAGTTCCGGGTCGGGTTTTTATTCGGATAATCCGGCTGAAAATGTCGTTTGTGTGTTTAGGTTGATATTATCCTTGTGACAGTGGAACCGTATTCTCTGGATATATTCGTCGATACGTTTTCTGTGTTCATATATTCGTTTAGCCCGTATTTCGACCCATAAAGCCCACGGACAAATACCAGCATGAATCGTATAGTTGATATAGTAATTGGAAAATGATCCGTCGATTTCAAATTTGATACCGTCATCGATATTCACTGGACATGTTCAGTTGAATTTCGACGAAAATTTGTTTTACTTATGATGCATATTGTTTTCATTATTATGCATGTTGTTTTTGTTATTGTGCATCTAATAACATGCATAACAGTCAAATACTTGTGATTTATACGCTAAGTTCATTATGTTATTTTGTTATACTTATGATTTATTATGTTTTCGTTATTATGCATGATGTTTTTGTTATTATGCATGTTATTTATATTATTTTGCATGTTATTTACTTGCATAATAACAAAAAATAACATGCACAATAACAAAAATAACATGCATAATAACTAGAATATTTTTTTAAAATAAATGCAATTGGATTCGTCCAGTTCGCATCAATGAGTGTAGCGATTCGCGTCGATGAGAATAGCGACATTCGTTTTCAGTGGAACGTCTGATCAATTATATGCATAATAACAAAACCAATATGCATAATATAAAAAAACAACATGCATCATAAAAAAAAACATGCAAATTGAATTCAACTTGACATGTTCTGTTGGTATCGATGCAGGTATCAATGAAGGTATCGATATATCAGCTCCCATAGTAATTTTTATACATGTTCAGTCTGGTGAAATGCACTAAATGGTCATGCAAATATTCTCTTACAACTTACGTTGCGTCTTAAGAGCGTAAAATTTTTTTGTTGCATCTTACATTACGTAATGAACATAAGATTTTTTTCTTGCGTTTAGTTAAACGTAAGAACGTTAATAACATTTAATTTTCTTTTAACGTTTAATGTGCAACTAACGGTACACAACAGAGCAAAAATTTATGAAAAAAATAGAAAAAAAATACATGCAAAGTCACATCAAACTAAATCTAAAACAACAAATTAAAACATAAATACTGAAGTTAACATTAAACTTAACTTAACTATTTTTCACCAATTTCCTCCACACACAAAAAAATGTATTTCACCAAATCATGGTTTAGACAAACAAAAAACTCTTGCATAAACTTTATGTCCCTATACCAACAAAATCAAAAGTCGTGAGTTAAATCCTATACAAACAAGTGACAACCTTGATCCTTCTTCAATTAGGACTTCAGTCTCACTCTCATGGCTTCCTCCTCTCAAAGACATGTTCTTCATCTCACCCCAACAAACCCCAATCTATTGAACCTAATGAGGCTGAAATAAATAAAGGAAGTTCTTAGTTCTTATTGTCCACATCATCATTCAGAAATTATATTTCTTTTTATAAATAACAAATTTCAACATTTCATATTACACCTGTCATATAAAAAATTCATATTAAATCATCATTTTCAACCAACAGATTCATAAATAAAAAAGAAAGTTCTTAGTTCTTACTGTCAGATGGAGAGTCCCACCATTCATCCCATTCTACCTATTTCTTCTTGCCTTTGTCCTTGCCCTTGCCATTTCCCTTGTCCTTGCACCTTTTCCTTTTCTTATTGGTATGTGCTGGTCCTTTTCTCTTGAGGTTCTTGGCCTGGGCAGGCTGGACAGGCCTGACTAGGGTTAACCAGTCTAGGTCCTTGGTTATAGACTGGAGAAAGGGTACACAAAATTGTAGTGATGAATCTCCCTTAGAAGAATTTGGACCACTTGCCTGGCTTTCTCTAATGGGTCCATCTTTTTTTAGTATTACTAAAAAATAGTGAAGCGATCAATGAACAAATTACTATAATTGGTCCATCTATTACTATATAACAGTGAACACAAATTAAAGTGATTAAACCCTAAACAACTCATAAGTGATTATATCCTAAACCCTAACACACACAAAAACTAAATTTAACTGAATAATGAAAGCGATCGGTGAATAAATTGAGAGTGTAATTATTTCAATATTGATCAGTGAACTAAATTTGGACTAACTGCAAAAAAATCATTTCTAATTTTGGACTAATAAGTAAAAATGGACATTGAACGTTGCATTTAAATTTTTGGACTAATGAACATCTGAACATTCAAATGTGTTGTTAAGCAAGCTTAAGAGAAAACTTAACAAAAAAAAGAAGATGAAATTACATTGAGAGAAGAGAGGAGAAATGATGCAGAAAGGTTCTCGAGAAGAAGAAACAACAACATATATGAGTGTTCTAGAAGGAGACGAAACGAAAATGCACTATAAAGTCTATAATGAACTGAAAAAAACTTTATAAGTCTAAAAGCTCTATATCAACATTATTTAATTAATAGCTTGTAACTTCCCTTCTCGGAAAGATCGATATTTTAATTGTTTTTTATTTTATAACTTTTCAGAACGCTAAAGGCTTAAGAAATGCGAATATGCGATGATTTACTAACTTATATAAGCATGATTTATATGAATTATATAATTTATATAAACATAATGTAAGAAACATTTAAAAACGAAACGCAACAAAAATCTCTTGCGTTTAACGTTGCGTCACGGCGAAATGAAATGCGAAACGTTCAAAATGCAATTCGTTGACAATTCTATACATGTTGTCAGTCACTGCATGGTGTATAAGTGGTATGCGGTAATATATTTAAAGATTGATTGAGAAAAGATCTTATATAATATGAACTACAAATAAAAATAATTATTTTAAGAATTTTAATAATAAAATAAAAGGGAAAGTTTTGGATACTCCGAAGTTGGGTATATTAGATATTCCATAACACTCAGGATCGTCCGATCTTGATGTATAGTGCGAATCTTAATGTATCCATGCAGTCCTGAGTGATTGGGAGTACCCAATTTATCCATCTCCGGAATATTCAATTTTTTTCCAAAATAAAAATATGTTATATAACTATTTTTTATATTAAATAAGATGAAAAAATAAAATATATAATATGATATTGAATAACTATAATTTTATTGTACATAAACTGAGCATCATGGTGAGAGGCTCCAACATATAACTATAATTTTAATAATATACAGCAGGCTATTAACCTCACAGCCACAGCCCACAGGCCTTAAATTCTTAAAAAAAAGGCTAAATGAGCCTCTTTGTTCCTAATTTATTGTACATAACTAAATTCGGCCCATATATCAAACCCAAGAACCAATCAGGGCCATTGAAATTCATCTCCCAGGATCGTCCGGCTAATGTTGGAATCGACGATTCTATATAAAAACAACCAAGCATCTAGGGTTTTTGGTTGCAGCCGCCCCGTCTCTCGCGAGGTATATATTTCTCTCCGCCTTCCCCGCCTCTCTCTTCTCTTATTTCCGTTCTTGCTGTTGTAGTGATTTTTAGGCGATAGGTAGCTAGTATTGTCTTTAGATCAATTGATTTTGGAAATTGTTACCCATGATCCTTGGATCCTGGTCGTGCTTGAAGTTTTTATTTAATTTAGATTAATTTCTGTGTTTCTATTTGTTTAGTTCAAGGCGAAAAGGTGAAGGCAACATAAGGCGGCGAAGATGGTGTTGAAGTAATTTTCTCTTGTTCTTTTCATAGATTTACTGTTTTCATCATGGTCTTCTTGAAATAAGAGAGCATAGGTCGAATTACATTCCGTTTGGTTGATTTCTGGAAAAAGTATGATCCACAAAGTGTTATTTATAATAGCTGTGGTATAACAATTGCTTATTAGGTTATACTGTTGGGTTTTGTAAGGTGTTATTTATAAATGTACCTTACTGAGCCTAAATTGCTTACCATTGAGTTTCAGGGTGGATGTTTAACATACCATATACAGAAAATCCCTTTGCAAATGAAATCAGTATATGCTCTATTTTGTTTATAATTTCTCTGTTTTGTATTTGTTACTGATATATAGGACAGAGCTTTGCCGTTTCAGTGGGCAGAAGATCTATCCTGGAAAGGGTATCCGTTTTGTTCGTGCAGACTCTCAGGTACTTCTTCAGTGTGTTTATAAGAGGTAATATGCTAATGGTTTCTTGTTTAGTTTGGTACTAAAATCAAGTTCTCTTTGTAGGTCTTTTTGTTTGCAAACTCGAAATGCAAACGGTATTTCCACAACCGCCTAAAGCCAGCCAAGCTTACATGGACTGCTATGTACCGTAAGCAACACAAGAAGGTAAATTCTCATTGTTACCTTTAAGTTAATCATATTGGCCTATATATTGTTGTTGGTTACTGTTTATTGGGGTCATTCAGTGTTTACGGAATAAGATTTTGAGAAAATTGCATGAATGATGAGTTACCATAATATCTGTTCTGTTGCCTTTTGCTGCTTTGTGTTACAGTTTTGTAGTACCACATTGGTTTACTTGGGTTGCTGAATGTAGTTTTGGTAAAATGTTGTCCCAAATTGAGTATAGTTACTTTTTGTCAATTTTCTTGTATAACTGAACATTTACTAACATATGATCTATTGGTGGATTGCCAACGGAAAATTATGTAATCTTGTTTTGGTGTTTAGATTGTTTATCTATTATGAAAGCTATATTTTCATGTTGTGCCCTGCTTGGGTTATTGGTGCGACTTGTACATTGATACAACAGCATTAGCTCTGCCATGTTGCATTTACCGGCATACTAAAATATACGACTTATCTTGCATGAGGTTTTAAATTAGTATGATGTCTAAGCAGGCCTTTTTCACAAACCCTGTTGATCTCAACATATTTTGATGCAAGTGTAACTAAATTGTTCAATGTCATTTGCAGGATATCCATGCTGAGGCAGTGAAGAAGAGGCGCAGAGCCACTAAGAAGCCCTACTCAAGATCTATTGTGGGGGCCACTCTTGAGGTCATCCAGAAGAAGAGAGCTGAGAAGCCCGAGGTCAGGGATGCTGCCAGGGAAGCTGCTCTTCGGTATGTTATAACTTATTGTTTGCATTTGTTCGGTTATTTCTGAGACTTTTATTTTGTCATGATAACAATCTCATCAAGCCACTTATCAGTCTGATGCATCTGTATTGCAATCCTCTGTACCTTTTAGGATCTATTTAAAGGCTGGCAAAATGAAATATGATAGCTTTTTCATGATTATGTTTTGAAATATAATTTAGATTGGATTTCTGGTCTGTTACAGTGAGATCAAGGAGCGGATCAAGAAAACTAAGGATGAGAAGAAGGCAAAGAAGCAAGAGATATTGGCCAAGACCCAGAAAGGAACTGCAAAAGGTGGTGCTCCAAAGCCCGCTAAGGGACCCAAACTTGGTGGTGGTGGTGGCAAGCGTTGAAGAGTGCCCATTTAAATTTTGTATTTCTTTTCTCTGGGAATGAAGTTGTGTTTAATCTAGTGCTTTTGTTTCACTATTAATAGTTTTTGGATTCGGAATCAGACCTGTAGCTAAAAGTTTTGCTGCTGTTTTACTGTGGAATACAGTTGATTTTGATTTACTGTCTTATTTGCTGTTCTTGGAGTTTAGGGTTTAGAGTTTACTGTCTACAACGTCAATTAGACTTGAATTGAATTTCAACCAAGATATCAGAATTGTCCATTCCATAAATGTTTAATAGCGTTCAACGTTCAACATATTTTGTCCATGGAGAGAAGAGGAGACAGAAGTAGGAGAGGAGGCTGGAGCGAATGACGTGGGCATGGAGAGAAGAGCCGAGGAGAGGGAGGGGGAGGGATGGTGCGTGAGGAAGGTGCTGAGAGAAGCAACTTTTGTTCTTAGGAAAGAAAGACAAGCAATTTTCGATGGGAATGAAATTGTTTGCGTCTTTTCAGGTGCTCTCTGCATCGATTAAATTTAAACGAATCTGATTTTATAATACAATTTTTTTTGAATCATATAATTAGGTTGAAATCTAATTTGATGAGAGTCGAAGACAAGCGCTGAGAACGGCCTAAAAAAAGTGCAGAGGATACAGGTTCATTTTCGATGAGGGTCGAAAAAAGAAAGTATGGGCTTCGGGGATTTTTTTCCGGGGATTTCATTTCGAGGGAATTTATCTTTTCTCATTTTTAAATACATAATTGTGTTAATAATATCGTAGGATAGAGTAAGGCAAAAATTTGCCTGATTTTCATTCTTGACGAGAATGCAATTTATGATTGTTCTGGTTTTGGAGCGTGACAGAGCTTTAGGAGGTAGCTGTAGTGAGAGGCGGATCTATGTATGAACAAGTATAGACTCGTGTTCGAGCTTCTTTTTGAAAATCTATTATCATATAACAATAAATTTTTTAATAAAGTTATGTTAATTATGTACAGTCTAAGTTACTTTGTGTATATAAAAGCTCCTCCATGAATTCAAGAGCCATCGTGTGAACATGCTAAGAAAAAGTAATAAATAATTTTGAATCTATTTCATCTTAATTTCTAGTATCATTCAGATATATCTACTCGTGGCGGAGCACATGGTTCCGGAAGTCAGTTGTATCCTCTGAAATTTTATTTTAATTCATCATACATTTAATTTTTTTTTGAAAAATATTTTATAATATGAATCTTTTAAAAAATTATGCTTCACTTTGATCCTCCTAGAAAAAAATACTAAATTTTGAATCTTCTAACGAAAATAATGAATCCGTTCTTGCCCTCAACTAATTGAAAGACTTTTTTTAGGAGTGAGACAAATGAGGATCAATTATGAAAAACATTTTACAAGCCTATGAGAGTTGACTATAATGATCTTGTTTCTCAAAATTATGGAGGTCAAATTTAACGTGTTTTGTTATATCTTTATCTTAAATACAAAATAAATGGGGTAAAAGCATGGGATTTTGAATAAAGATCCTATTCTTTATTACTGTATCTGCATCTGAATTCGTTGTATTGGAGTTCCCTATCTTTTGAGCTAGATTTCAAGACGAGGTTGGGGAAAGATTGTTGCTCGAGTTTCACGCCAGAGACATGGTATAGACCACAAAAAAACTAGAAGGTAAGAAAAATACATCCAACGAATGACCGACCCAAATGAATTGTATGATTGAAATTTGAAGGTACGATTCTTAAAGCAGTGCAATACATATTGTATCCGGTTCCCGCATCTCGCTGTCTAATTCATGATTAGATTAAGTTTTCCAGTTTAAACGTTGCTAATCAGTTGGCCGAACAATCGAGCTGTTAATCGGATGGATGGAGGCCATCAAGTCTTTTTTTTTTGTCTCCAGGGGCTTGGAACCTCCTGCCTCCTCTTGTATCTATTTCAACCCAGATCAAGCATGGATCCAAATCTGCTACAGCACAAACGTCCATAATTTACTATGCTGTAAGCAAATAACGATCCATATTTGATTAAGGAGAGTGCATTTTTTAAATTTAGTTTGCCCAAATCTCAAAACAATTTCAAGATCCAGATCAGTTGTGCTGGATGTGTAGCGCTGTAGCTGAGTTGAATTCGAGCAAGCATAGAAGAGTATTTCACTTCAAATATATACAGCCGCATACGGATTTACATGACCTTTTGCTGCCAAATAAATTGATGCCCCAACACTTCACAAAATAAAAGGGGCAAAAGAACAAAATCATAGCAAATAAATCGCACAAACTAAAACTCAACCAAAATTTCCTCTTTCCTTCTACTACTATAAACAAGAAAAATCAGGAGAAAAATGCAATGAAAGAACTTCGACGACACCCTAGCCATGCACGCTTCCAGTCAGGCTTCACCTCCTCAACTATACATCAAATCAAATCACAACTCAGAGAGAATCCTCTTTCTATTTCCCTTTTCTTCGCTCTTACACTGGATGTGCTTAGTTAAACATGTTAGTTGTAGCTGACCCTCATGATTCTGCTGAAAGAAAGGGCAAATCCAATATAGCATTTTCTCTTTTTGCTAGTGGTTCAAAGGCTCTGTTAGTGTGGGATCAACCTGTCAGAGGAGCATTTCTTCAATAAAGAAGATAAATAATGAAGGCTAAAAGGGGGGAAAAAACAAATCAAAGGGTACAGCATAATAGAATAAAATTACCACTTTAGTAGGTTTCTATACCTGAATTAGAACAAAAACTATGGTCCACGTTAGGTTTATCCTATTTTAACATCTTTTTGCAAGTACTATTCTTGGAACCACACCAGTACCAACAGGCATTGTAACCACTATGGTCAATGCATCCACAATATCAAGCATTATCAGTTGTGGCAGTCTAACAAAAACTGTTTTCTGCATTTAAGAAACAGTAAATTTAGTAGGGCGCCAGACTTACATCGATTGACTGAAAAAATCTACTAGTGCGTGTTTTGATTTGCGGAGATGCATTCGCTGATGTAGACTCTCCATCTGGTCTTATTTGTTTATCCCCCTTTGCAATAATATAATTAAATCATCAGTTGAATATACAAGGATTACAAATTTGACCTTGAAAACTAAATCCAGTGGTTACCGACCATTAACTTTGTGCTTAATTTAAGATATCCCCCCACCACCCAACCTCACCCCAACCGAAAGATTAAAAAATAAAAAGAAAGAAAGAAAGAAAGCAAAGACAATTTGTAGTCTCACAGAAGTCACACAATATATTGTATGAAAATGTTATAAGGTTTTGATCAATTGCGGTGTACTAGACAGCTGGCATGACAAAATAAGAAGAGCAAAAATACTCATGAAAGACCTTAAAAGTATCAATGGACCAATTTTGCACCCCCTGCTATTATTGTGTGGGAAAAGTAATGCCAATCCTCTAAGCCACCTTCTTAAAATTGTATTTCTCCAGACCATCCAACCTTTACTAAATATTTGGACGGCCCACATTAAATTAAAGCAGGTCAGATGGCCTGGATTGAATAATGGCACAATGGTGCCAGATGCTAGAAGATGATGAAGCTCGTGGTAGCTGACAGAATCATGGGTTATTCCCCCCAAAATATTTCAATGGTTAAAAAAATATCATCTGTGGTCCCTCAATTGATATAAAGAAAAATATGGATATTTCCAGTATAAATTGAGAAAACTGAGTAGTCACGGTAATGGAAGACATTTCTTAAGCTTTATAGGCAGCATGCAAGATATTTCATTCTAACCAGAACAATTAGTAATATTCTGAAACTTTTCTGCAGAAAATTGCCTGGAAAGGTTTACTTGTGCACAAAGCTGTTTATCCAAACATTTTCTCTGGGAAAGAAAAAAAGGAAGCCTTTGATCATACATCGGCCCCAAAGGTCTGGTCACGAGTGAATGTTAACCCAGCTTTATTTACAAGATACTCAATAGCTCATTTAAGTGTTGTTTACCCATGAATAAACTGTTAAGCAGAAATACCAAATTAAGATATTGAAAGGAGGCCACACCTCAAGTATGCATCCATTATCTCGCACATCCTTGAAAAGAGAAGAATAATAAGCAGGGTCGTAAATGGAGCCACCCAAGATCTCTTCAGACACGGAGTTCTCTCTTGATACACCTCCAGCCCGGCTCAGGAAGCTGTTCCTCACATCATACTCGGTGTCATGGTAACTTGGGTTGTGATTCCCTGACGAGACACCAAGTCTGTACATCTGTATCCACACAAAGGACGAGAGGAAACGGATCGAGAACCCAATAATTTGCATCCACAAGGCCAATTGTACTGAGAAGACCACTAGCACCCCATACTTCTCATTTGGAGTTATGTTCCTGTACCAGTCAAAGTTTGATTTATAATTCCATGACAGTACGAGTCAAATTCAGCAGCTCCGGCTCAATGATTGACCTTAGTCATAAATTTCATTTTGTAATTTTCTCTCAACTTTTGGTACATTTCAGTTTTTACTGATTCTACTAGTCTGGTGCTTACTGTAACAATTAGATTGCACCATAATGTAGCAAAAGAAGCAATCAGAGCTATAGAGAAAGCTCAACAGGAAATGTTAGAAACTTAAAATGGGAAACCAATGTCAAGTACACAACCAAATAATTACTAAAGAAGAATATGAACAAAATGAATATTATTTGGTCATTAAAATGCAATTAAAGATATACGTACCATATGGTATGGGAGAAAAGTATAAACCAGGCAATGTCGAGTACAATGGCAAAGAAGAGAAGCACAGCATACGTACGACCAAGTGTCTGGTTGCCACTTTCTATTGCCACCAGTGCAAATAATGCCACCACCAGATTTATCAGGAGTACTCCATTGAATAATGCCCCAAGTGAGCCAATCAAGGCACAACCAATCTTTGTCACATGAACAGGAACAAAACAGGTAAATATAAAAGCAACTATATTGATGTTATTGTATCAGCTTAAGCTTCTAGTAAGACATGCATTAATTTAACAATACTTACAGAGAATTATACGCTGGTTTAAGTACGGTTAGGACTAACAGGTACGCACTGGCAATATATTGATCTGTTAACATTTAGTGGCCAGTACCTTACTGGTCAGAGGATCCTTTGATATTAAACCAACATGATTTGATTATTGCAAGTAATGTTGCCATACCATTAAATTTTAAGCACCAAGCAGTTCTCAAATATCCTTCATTACACCTTACTCAAACAACTAGCAATCAAGTGAAGAACAGAGAGCAACCAGGGACAACTAAGGAAAAGAAACGAATTCCTTTTCAACTTTTTTGTTTCTTATTCTGTATACCTATAGGTACTACCAGTTATCTACCACTATCAATCAGCAAAATTAAAGTAATTATCGTTTCCAAGGAGACAAAACATCCCTTGATTTGAGATGATTGGATCCCTATGTGGAATCTTACAAATAGGCTGCTCAAAATTCAAACCAGCGATAAAGCTGACATCCTAGTGAATGATCAAAACCCTAAATCCAACCGTATTTAATGCAAATAAAACCTCGAGATGGAACTTACCTGAATGTATAAGAGAACGATCGCGAGACCCTGGAGACTGTCGTAATCGCGAAAAAACGATCTAATCCGCGATCCGAGCAAAGGAGAGCACCAGGGCATTATAAAATAAAACAGAAACCAGATGAGAGAGGAGATCAGTAATGGCGGATTTGAGTTGGGAAAGACGACGCGACGGTTTTGCGTCACATTCGGGAATCTTTTTCGTGAAATTTTAGGCTTTCGCCCCCTTCCTAGAGGGGGATTTGATTTTTTATGGGAATATTCGAGTGAACTATTTTATTTGTATCTTTTTCTCTTTTTATTTGATGAGATTTTGGTTCGATTATTATAGTTTCTTGTTCCGTCTGAATTCTAAATGTAACAGACGTTCAAAGAACAAAAATTGTCTTGATTGAGTTTAAGTTGGGTAGACTCGGCATATAGACCGGACGGCACATTCAGCTGTTTTGAGCTCGTACACACGGCGCTCCAAAATTTTAAAATGGTGTTTACCGATTCAATGTCAATTCCAAAAATAGTGCTGTCGGGACTTGGTCACTTGGATAGAAGCCTGATAGAAAGTGTACGACATGTCGACATAAGAGGAGAAAATGAAAATAAATTCTGTTTTTATTTTTAAAATTCCCCACGGGTCAAAAGGAATGAGAAAAAAATACAAAATGTTCTCACTTGTTTGGAAAGTTCGACTTTGCTTTTTTATAAAAACAATTAGAAAATAAAAAATACAAAAAAGTAATAGCTCTTCCACCACTTCTGGGTGGTGCACTGGCGCTTGGATTGCAGAAAAAAGGTAAAAAAAAAAACTAATGTTTTTAAAAACTGCCGCGTTAGTTGTCTAACTAGTTAGAATGGTTCATGTCAAAAAAAAAAAAAAAAAAACTAGTCAGGATGGTAAATAGTAAATAAATCATTATGTACAGTGCTTTCGAAAGATATTTTATAGATCTGAATGATTAGTCGGCCTTAAAAATCGATTAGTTAGTCACCAATTCAATTAACCGGATGTCAAATTTGATGAATTGATCGATTAATTTTTCAAATTCAAACTGTGTAATAGTATTTCCTCATGTTATATCTTTCTCATTCAAAATCTAATTTCAGTGATGTAAGATTTTATAAAAGCTAGACTTCATAAAATTTTATTTGTTGTGATTTTTACTCAATTGAAATGTTTTTTTTTCATTTGACAAGATAATTTGCATGCATTATATTTGATTTATAAAGCAAGGCAAAGAAATAATTTTATTATTTAAAATTTAAATTTATTTTGAAATTCCAATGACTATTTGATCTTAATGATTCTATAAGTGTAATATCATGTCATCACAAGTAGCAAACATGACCAATATATTAATTTGACGTCCTAATTTTCTGTCTGCAGAGTTTTCCAAAACTTGTAAATAGTGACAAATTTTCTACAGTGTAATATTTCACTAATTTAGAATTTTAAAATCTATCATTTGTTCTTGGTTTTCTTTCCTGATTATTTATTTTTAAAATATTTTATTTGACTACAAAAAATGATAAACAAGTGTATGTTATGTTTCGAAGATAACTAAAATATCATAAATTCAGGAATTTTAATTTGTGTTTGCTATTTCATAAACAAAGTGTGTAAATATTATATTATTTAAGTATGCAGATAACTTATTTGTTCTAAATTATTAAAAAAAACCATGCTAAAATATGAACGTCAAATTGTCCGCAAAAATTTGTTGGCAAAATTTTGAAGGTACCGCCTCCATCCGCCAATCACATTCCATATTTTACAACATTGAAAAATTTAAAAGAATAGTGTATTTATCAGTTATGACAATAATGCGTGAAAGTTTGTAATATGAATGGCATGAAAAGTATATATTTTCAATATTTTATTTGAATTTGTAATTCCGAACAACGTTAATTAATTTATTTTTCAAATGTTAAGTTAGTAGAATAAAAGTCATATGCTGTTATGGAAGCTACA
Organism: Eleocharis quinqueflora; assembly: GCA_964058865.1. Taxonomy (NCBI): domain Eukaryota; kingdom Viridiplantae; phylum Streptophyta; class Magnoliopsida; order Poales; family Cyperaceae; genus Eleocharis; species Eleocharis quinqueflora. The sequence goes on from CAXKVX010002167.1 coordinate 81,198, forward strand.
AAAGATATATATATATATATATATATATATAGTTCTATATGAACTGGGCTATGGTACTTGATCAAGCACCAATGGGTCGGTGCTTGATCATCAAATCTCACAAACAGACCATTAAAATTTCGATTTATCATGCTCAATAATTTCTTTATATCAAAATCTTGTGGGATACCAAAATTTTCTATTTTTTGAATCTTGTAAGTATTTGTTTTGGATTTTTGAAAGTGACCAATTTTATGTATAAGCCTTGATTATTTTTATTACTATTTTTTAGTCATTTTCAAAAATCCAAAACAAATACTTACAAGATTCAAAAAATAGAAAATTTTGGTATCACGCAAGATTTTGATACAAAGAAATTATTGAGCATGATAAATCGAAATTTTAACGGTCCGTTTGTGAGATTTGATGATCAAGCACCGATCCCTTGGTGCTTGATCAAGCACCATAGCCCAGTTCTATATATATATATATATATATATATTTGAATTGCATCTCAAATGTAATAATACAATTCTCAAAATTAGCATTATTTTCATGATTCCAAACAAATCTCATATATATAAAATTAAGACCGATAACGAAAAGACAATAAAATAGATCAAGTGCAATACACAAAAAAAATTATGAAGTGTCTAAAAGCCTTATTTCAATTTGAAAAAATGGAAAGCACAAAGGCACGATCATTGTACCTCAGTCAGGAGAGGTAGATGGAGAGAAAATGCATTGGAAGGATACGAACGAAGCTGCATAGATCGACGATAAAATCCTATGAGCTCGACAAATCTGGCAACGTCTGGTTATAAATCCTATCAGGCTCTCCTAAATGTTACATTCCAATTTTTATTTACTTTATTACGGTGGATTTTTTTTTTAAAAATAAACTGAGAACGTCTGCCACTTCTATTTTCATAGAAAAGAAAAATACAAAAAAATCGACACACCACAAATTATCTATCAATGCACACTATCTAAAATTCTACTCTATTCTATATCTATAAGTAAATCTAATCACAATTAACAAACTAGAATTACCTCCTGGTCTCTAAACACCATCTTCACACACTTCATAAATCCATCTAGATGATAGATCTTTAGATGTCGACATTCCCCACAATCGTCAACAAAGTGTCTTAAGCTTCTAACAACTATCGTCTTCGCCGCTTAGCTAGCATTTGCACCCGACTTTGAGTATAATTTGTTCCAAGAACGCTCATCTATATATGTGTCTCGCGATTCCCAAATCAACTCATGATCGGTGCTGAGCCAAGACTCGCATACTTCCACTAGCTAATCACTAGTCACACTCAACCTTTTCTCAGCAAAAGTGAAAACTCCCGATCATCCAAGAGAGTCATAGCCAATTCCCCTTGCACCAACATCTCATATATCTCAGCCTAAATGAAAAACCTGATACCTGTTCGACTGTCCAACCAAATAGCACTCCTAATCGAGTAACCACAGATTACCAGTAATGACCTCACAGCATGAACCAGCTGGTACCAGCACCCCTCTACCATCTGAAATTCACTGAAATCAGCTAGTACCATCTCCCTGTACCAGCTGATTTTCCTGTACCATATCTGGCTCAGTATCAACCAGCACCCCTATACCATCTTGAATTCACTTAAACCAGCTGGTACTATCTTCAACCCTTTACCAGCTGATATTCCCTGTACCAATCGATCAGCCAGCACCCTTACCGTAGGTTTTTTTTAACACAAAAACTGAAACTATTTGCACCAATACAATAGATCTCCTCCAAACTCCAAAGGCAATAAATGGGTTTGTCGGTGAGGAGGCATTGGTAGCTGATGCTTTAAGTCGGGGCGAAAGAGCATACTATTGATCGTAATTTTGAAATTACGGGTTACAATAGCACAATGCGGCATAAAAAAAACCGCTTCAATTCCATTCTATTTCTCTCAGCTACGACAACTTCTGGTTCCTTCATCGAGTATCAGGGTCTCCATGGATGGCCTCGTTTGACAATAAGTGTAGAATTTTACTCCGTACTAAGAAGGTTTTGTTCAATTAACTTTATTCATAGTGTGAACTAAGGAAGCTTAAATAGTTAAATTAAGGAAAAAATGTATCTTAAAGATCCGAACAAGAGTCAAAACTCGAGTAAAAGAAGGTTAAAAAAACAATCTTAATATGTGCTAAGAAACTCGAGCGTTCGAAAAGGATTAAGCAACCAATGATGCGAAAGGAATTGCGAAAGGAGAAACGGGGCCATTTGTCAGTGTCTTCTTGGTTCGGGACTTCCACGCAAATTAGAGCAGTTAATCAACGAACTAACAATCAACAATTTGTCTTAAAACTTCAACGGAGCAGATCGCTCAATAAGAGCACCTCAATTGAAGCGTTCAATCGATGACTTTCTGTCGTCAGATATTTCGGACGGTGCAGATTTCTTGTTCAGAACTTTCCAATTTTTTTTATTTAACTAGAAAACACAGCGCGGCTACGTCTCTCTCGGGTCTTTAAATATTCTATAATTTACAATGTACTAATAAATATTCAATTATTGTTGCTGGAATTCAACTTTGTCTAAAATCACAATAAATATCATCTAATTCATAATAAAAAAAACAACGAACTCCAAAAATTTACTGAAATGGCCACATTTTCAGGAAATTTTGCATTATCACCTGTACCAGCTTACAAACAAAAAAAAGTTACATGTCCTAGAAAAAGGGAATATTTTTATAGCATCAAATAAGCAAGAAGACCAACACTGCTACATGTCCTAGCTTGTACAATGCAATAAAGACTAATTTAGCACATCATGACAAAAGAAAGAAAAGCAATTGACACAACCATATAGAAAACGAATAAGATTTTCAATATAGAACCCTTTATAAAAGATTCAGAATGCAAGCATAAAAAGTAAAAAAAAAAAGAATAACAAAATTCCACATTCCATATTAATTTATTTTAGCACGACCTAGAAAATTATCTGTAATTGAAACTAAATTCGATAATAACATTACTCTAATTAATAAATCCAATCCTTGTTGTGGAAAAGTCATTTCCAGGTACAGTCTCATATGATTTTATTGGGACACAATGTTACAATTTCATTTCCATCTCAGTTCATTACCAGCTTTGAATTTCATTACAATGCATCAATTTGCCATGCTTTAATGTTTTAGTCCCAATTACAAATGTATTCATTAACATTCACATAATAATCTCTTAATTACCTGATTGACACAATCTGCTTCACATGTATCGGACAAAATAAAAAAAATGATGACAGAGTGAATTCTATACAGTTCCGGCTACTCTTCTACATATCATAGCGGTATAACTATTTTCTAGTATGCTTGACAAGATATTCTAAGATATTGTGACACGCGCCTTTACAAAAAGCAACATTATGTCACAATCGACATCCTACTCCACATAGTAATGAAAAAAACATATATTCTATTTCAAGGGCTCATTTGTAACTCCTATTTGATATAACTTTTGAGGTAAAAATAGAGAAGGAAACCTTTTATAAAGGGAATTTTTTTCTATATGTCATTCTAAAACAATTAAATTGTCAAAATATCATCAGAAAATCACTAATTGTCAAAATGTCATTAAATTTCAACTCTAATTTTAATTTTGCCATTATCATTTTTTAATCTCAATAAAAAATACCAATCTTTCTAAATGGCCAAATTGCTCCTTGTCAGATTTTTTTATTTTTTTACTATTGGCAAATCAAATGACTCATCGATTCCAAAACACCCAAATCGATTCAATCAGACTCCATCAGTCGTCTCTCTCGACTCGACTAGGGTTTATCTGCTACCCCCTCCGCCAGCTCTAGTCTCTACCACCGCCTCACACAGAGAATCGATCCGCCTCCGCCAGCTCAACATAATGGTGATTCTGATCAGTGTCGCCATGTGCACAGTATCAGGACCTGGTATATGTTTTTTTGCAAAAGTTTTGTTGCATGAATTTTTTTATATCCCACTTGTTATTTGTTTGTCGGGATTGGGACAGAAATTGCATGATGCTGACTCTGTGTTGGTCGTCTCTTGAATATAAGTTACTGCGGTATTTTTCTATCATTTTCTATCTTGGATTAATTATCCTTTTTCTTAGTCTAAGTTCTTGGTATACATCTGATCAGTGGCAGTTTTTTCTATTGACAGTTGGTCGATGCATGCTCTCTCGACTGAAAGAAAGGGGCGACGAATTGAACATGGTTGGGCTTTTCTTCTGTGCGAGGCAGAGCGAAACACCAATATTTGGAAATGGGGGAAAACATAGTAGCAAAAGCTATCACAATTCTAGTGACAAAATCATTCTGGCGGAGGGGGGGCCCTAAACCCCAGTCAAGAGAGTCGAGAGAGGAAGAACGACTAATCGAGTCTGAAACGATCGACTCGATTTGATCGATCATATTGTTTATCTACCATGGCAATAAAAAAAATTCTTATAAGGGCAATTTTGCCATTTAGAAAGATTGGTATTTTTTATTGAGATTAAAAGATGGTAATGGAAAAATTAAAATTAGAGTTGAGATTTAATGGCATTTTGATAGTTTAACTATTTTAGAATGGCATACAGAAGAATTTCCCTTTTATAAATTGGTGAAGGGTCATGGTATTGTAGAGTTGCAATGAAGTTTTGAGCGAGGAGCAAGCGAATATTCATGAGAGTCAGAATAATTAAAAATCTATTGCAGTATGTCTCGCATGTATTGCAATTCAATCAACCCTTGCTCTTTCATCAATTTGTTGATATGACAACGTTACCTCTGTGTCCATCAATTTGCGGGTTCAAAAACCTTCCTGGCGTTACACAATCTCCATAACGCCTTGGGCATCTTCTAGAATTGTCCATGTGCAGTTGTCCAGTGGGTCATCTCTTTTGGAACCTGTTATAACGCTTGGTGAACCCGTTATAACGCTTGACGAATTCACTCATCCATTAGATTGATCTTTGGTCGGGAATTTGTTATGCTATTTCATTAGAACCATAAATATTTCGAAATGGGTTTTCTTTACTGATTTGAGTGACGGTATTTTAGTGATAGTGGTCTAGAATTAGTGAACTCGTTTTACAACGTGTAGGCCAAGTCTTAAATGCGTCACGCCAAGGGTTACCAAAAGACTTGGAGTCCGTAGGAAACCTAACGCGAGACTTAGAAATCATTTTCTTAATTGGACTTAATTAAACAAAGGTGTAAATTGCAAAAAAATGAGCAATATGTAGGGTTGAAGTCCTTAGGACAAAAACACCAGCATAAATAAACAATTAAAAAATATATAAAACAAAAACCAAAAAAATATTGAGTGGAAAAATGAGAGAGCCAAAAAACAGACAGAAACACAATAACTCGTTGGTAAAGAAGTAAATATTTTTGCCCAAAATTAAATTTTTTTCTTTTAAAGGATTTTTTGAAATTGGCTTACACTTGTAGAATTGAGAGAACGAATTCGAGATTTAACGATCTAAATTATCACACTAACTCGTTGGTAAAGAAGTAAATATTTTTGCCCCGATTAGAAAAACTTATGGATTTGATAAAATAGAACAATCAATTTCTTTAAATTTACCAAAGACTTTGACAAAGGGCTTGTTCAGTAGCGGGTTAATAATCTCACCAAAAACATGTTTCTATATTTTGGTAAAGAAGTAAATATTTTTGCTCCGATTAGAAAAACTTATGGATTTGATAAAATAGAACAATCGATTTCTTTAAATTTACCAAAGACTTTGACAAAGGGCTTGTTCAGTAGCGGGTTAATAATCTCACCAAAAACATGTTTCTATATTTTGCATTTAGTTTAACATTTTAATTCTTGTTCTTTATTTTTGTTGCATACAAAATTGTGTTGTGATGTGAAGAAGACCATTGAAAAATATTCGAATAACTAGCCCTTGGGAATTCCCGTAAGTATTTAGACTTGCTTGAGGACAAGCAAAGACTAGGCTTGGGGGAATTTGATAAGCCAAATTATGCATGCATTTATCTAGGGTTAATTTGTTGGGTTACGAACAGTTCAAAACCCGTCAATTGGCCTAAGCAGCGGAAAGACCGTAAAACAAAAATTTTACGTCTGACTTAAGCCGAGGATTAAGCGGGGTATGTCGAATAAACCACAGAGGGTGTCCACCTCCCGTTTATCCCTAACATCAAAACCCTACTTAATCCTTAAACGGATCTACTCCTTAACTGAATTCTAAAACTTTAATCTACTTACAAATTAAATAGATTAATATAACATTAATACCTTGATCCAAATTCGAATTGGACCGCAGAAGACTCGGACGGCCGAATCACAGACGCTCTTCTCCTCGGAGTATCAGACGTCTGATACCTCTACCAGATGTCCACCAGGACGACCAGAGACCAGCTTACTTCTTCTACCAGAAATACCGAAAGCCGCGATATCCCGCAAAAACACTATTCACCGAGATAAGGACTAAATGAATATCTTTACGACTCGCAGTTATTCAAATATGAAATACCGCTCCTTTCGCAAAAATACTATTTTTCCGAATCCCGTAAATAACCGTATACGAGAAAGAGAGAAAGTATATTTATCGATACGAATCCGAGTTAACGAGTACGAATCGATTTTTGGTGTCTCTTTCTCTCTCCCTCTACCCCTCTATTTATACTAAAATGAGGAGGTTACAAATTACCAAAATACCCTTGAAATAGTGAAATTACTAAAATGCCCTCATCAAGGTCGGCATACAAAATTAAATATCAATTGCTTTGGCCGACTTCATTTTTCTTCATATGCCATGTTGGCATGTAGAAAGTCAAAGTTTGATTTAATTTGGCCTTATCACCATGCATGCCGACTTCATTTTGGGATTTTTATTTTATTTATTTATTTATTTATTTATTTTTAATTACGAATTTAATTAATTTTTAATTAAGGTTTTAATTTGATAATGACTTTCATTCCAAATTCAAAACCATAATCTATAATTAAAATCTAAATTAAATATATATAAATATACATAAACATATAATTGTTCTCAACAATTATATTTTTCAGGGTTTGACATTTGTTTGGTTGCGGTATGATTTTATACAACGTATCGTATACGTTTATAAATTCAACCGTTGTTTTTTCTTGTCATTTTATATGACATATATAATTTAATCATATCACATTTAATTAATTATAATCATCTTAATATTAATTATAACCTATTTATAATTAAACATTAAGATTCTCTGATTAGCTCCTATACGGTGTGACCCAATAGGATCTGTGTTATGTTGGTAAATAGAATTAAACCATTTTAATTTCTATAATCATAGAAGGCATCTGACATCTGCGCTATGACCATCCAATTACACAGACGATGTTGTACTTATGCAATATCACGATCCACTAAACATTTTAGTCGTGTTAATTCTTTCTGTTGGAACCGGGGGGCTTATTTTAAGCAATTCTAGAAATACCGAGGTCTAATTGGCAATTGCAATGAAGTTTTAACAATTCAAGCACAAGCAATTTCTAAACAAAATTAATAATGAAATTAAAGATAAGAGTTTAGAAAATGCAAACAAAGCAATCCAAGAGACACAAGGATTTTAACGGAGTTCGGATATTGACGATCCTAGTCTCCGGGACTCCCGACCCCCCGACACGGTAACAAGGTCGAGCCGATTCACTAGACAACACAAGTGAATTTACAACTTCGAAATTGGAGCTCTCTTACACACACTGGTGGAGCACCAACCCTAACACGGGGTGTCGAACTCGGTCTCGCTTACACACACCGGTGGAGAACCGAGCCAACGAAAAATAAAGTAACAAAAAATACAATCGAATAGATGATAAGATAATAAACACTCAACACAATCTCTATGAGAATTTAGAATAATTAGGATCAATGAGATTGAGTCTTTGAGCTAAGGTTTGGCTATGTGTTTTAAGCTCAACAATGGTGGAACTAAGGGTTTTGCAATGTAGGATTAGTTGGAGAAGAAGGGGGGTGAAGGGTCT
>CAXKVX010002168.1:0-20592 GCA_964058865.1 Eleocharis quinqueflora
CGACGCGATGGAAGTAGACTCAAATACCTACAACTCGATTATTTGCGACGATAAAATAAATTATTTATGACCTCGACGAACGTAGCCGAAGTTGTTACAAAAAATACCTAAATATAATCTAACTCATTAATTAAACTAATAATATTTTTATTAATAAAAATTTCAAAAAGAAAAGTGCCGCAAATTTAAATAAGTGAAAGGCCAGGGTTGCCGAAAGGTCAGTATTGTCAATTCAATCTTTTATGTTTTTAAAGCTTTTCAGATAATCTTTCTGTTTAAATTTAATTAATTAATTTAATTTCTATTGTTAAAAAAAATCTGCTATCAGACTTTCAGGTTCCATTATTCTGTAGCAAAACTACAGAATGATGATAGAACATTCCCAATTCTAATACTGTGCTTAAAAGCGATCTCAGGTTCAATTATCTTAGTTAAGAGCGCCCCAGAACAAATATAACACACCTCAGAACTGCGCTGTCACTCAAGTTTTCATAACAAGCCTGTTTTGTGATACTGACATAACATCAACCGCTTTTAAGTAAAAATCAAAGTAAAATCTGAGTTTAGCTTAATTGGGAAGACATTTTAAACGTGCTAAATGTTATTTTATGGAACAATGAACAACATTGTCTGCACTGGCACGCTTAATAAATTAAGGTATGAGCACTTTTCTGACAGTCATAGTCCCAGAGATTTCCAGAACTACCATGTCCACATATCTTGCATTCAAATAATAGCAGTCAGTTTTCTGTTATGTACTTTCTGACACACTATTGCAGTTAATAATGATGATATAACTAAATGCATGCAGCTTTTAAGAAGAAAAAGGTATACAAGTCCTCAGTGCCCCAACAACACAAAATTTATACGGTTATATAAAGATGGTATATAGAGTAGTATGGTCAAGACACAAACTAACATAACACAGCCAGGACAGTGACCAATAACACAGCAACATCTGTGCAGACAAACCAAAATCGAACCCCTCCAACACAAGTAATGGGGTTCAAACTCAAATTAACCAAAACAGTCAGCAGGAGGAGAGAAATTACAAGGTCAGAAAGAAAAATGCAAGGGGAGCCGCCCCTTTGTCACTCTCTCATACATGCCATGACAAAGAAACAAAACACCTACATTGAGAGAAAACACTCACTATTTCTCTCCATTGCCTTCAGCCTCCTCTTCGAAGCTCCTGTACAGAATCATATGTTACTCTTAACAAACAGTCCAAAATTTCTCCGGATGGCTCCTCTCACGCCTTTCAGCCCTATTCTCTGCCCCCATGTTCAAATTTCTTTCTTCTTGTGCACTACACTAACTTAGACAAGAAAAAGGAATGGAACAAAAACTTAGGGAAAATGAGACGATCCCAGAAAATTTTATGTTTAGCATGGTTTGGTGGTCACACTTTTATGGTTAGCAATCCATCCTCCCCTCCCCCTTTTTCTTGTAACCCAAATGGGTCACTCAGAGGAGTCCTTGGCAGGATTTGAGGTGGGTTCTGCGGAAAATATCTCAGGGGTATTGATGGGAATGGCGGGAGGAACTTCCTGGGAGTTCTCTTCGCTCACAGAAGATCGGTTTCTGCCAGACCTTGACCGGATGTTGGCTCCCATAGGGAATGGCTCCTGCATTTAGAATCAAAATACAAAAGAATGTAATTTGTAAGCTACTGCACACCTATAATGAAATTCTAATATTGTAGACAAAAATGGGACTTTTCCATAGTTATACAAGAAATAATGATTTATAAACTCCTAGATATCCTTAGAAGAGAGTAATAGTTTAAGAAACAAACCTGATCACCAGCATTGGGGCCCTCAGAGTGGAAGAGGATGGGGCGACATCGCTTATCCTCATTCATGAGGCTTGAGTTTTGGAAGTGTGCTATCAGTGCTGACTTACCTTGTATACGAGCATATGCAAGTGATGCAACCTTCTCGCTGTTAAACTTCTCCCACTTCTTCCCATTAAATGTCTGCATCCCCACAAACCACCCATGTTACCAACCACCATAGTCATGTAATAATACCATTATATCTAGTGAATGGACAAAGATAATATACCTGATAGAATGGAACAATGTGCTGGGGATTTATCATGTTGATAAATGCATAGCCCACATTGCATTTGTTCTGGAAACAAAACAAACCCAAAGGGCAGCAGTTAAAATATCCCTCTACTTCAAACTTAAATAATGAACAGAGATGAGGAATAAATCTCTAGAAAATTACTACTATTTGCACTTGCCTTAAAATCGATCGGCAGATAAATAAAATCATAAGTGCTCCGATGATTCTCGTCAATTGCAGCCAAGAGCATCTTTGATGTATACCTGTAAAGCCAAGCACAGTACCATAATACGAGAAAAATAAACATAACCATGACAAAACTTATATAACAACAACAAAAAGGATATCATTGCTTTGATATAGACAACATACTTGTTGGGAATATTCTTTATCATGAGAGTGGTACGAGAATCATCGCCACGCAAAATCTTATCAACATCAAGCTCATATTGCTTCTTATAATCGCCCTGGCTAGCACTAGAGTCACTCCGTCGAGCCCTCATTCCACGCTCATTGGCAGCACCATCAAAAGAGCCAGGCCCTACTGGCAACATAGGTGGAGTTCTCCCGGCATGAAACATGTGGCTCCCCCTCTGTTGAGGTGATGGCATCCCCACCTGCAGTGCAGGGTCCACGGCAGAGAAACCCATGCCATGGGCCCCAGCAAGCTCAAATGCATGCAGCTGGGAGCTGCCAAGTGAGCCTGGATGGAAGGATTGACCCGCAGCCACAGGATCAGAGAGGTCAGGAGTCGAGCCCACAAAGTGGTGGCGGCGGTCCCAGACGGAGGGTGCAGACCCCACATGGTGGTGGTGGGGAAGAGGGAGGGAGTCAAGCAGGTGGGAGGGACCACGGGAGATGGCATGATGGTGGTGTGCTGGAGGCAGATTAGATAACAAAGATGTGGCCGAGTTTGACCAGAGAACACTAGGTGCAGGGCCTGATGGTTGGTGGTGCGGATGAGCATGTCCAAAGGAGCCTGGGGAGCTGTTCCAAACCAGCTGCTGATTCCCATGCAGCGGGCAACTCCCGCTTCCTGGAAACCCAAATCCTGCAAATCAAAAAAAAAATGAGGGAGAAATACCAAATACGTACAGGCAGTATAGACTTGCCAGTAGCAAGATGGGTTTGTGACTGAATTGGCAACAGGCCCAACATAGCGCTCCTGGGAAAATTCATTCATCAATTTATCCCGGGTTAAAAAAGATTATAAGACACAGCCTCTAAAAACACATTCAATTAAGGATACGTTACACATATAATAATCCTTGAACTCACATAGCTAGCTCTGGCGATAGACAGCTTATCATGAAAAGAATAGTGGTTGACAGCAGATAAAATGTAAAAGGCAACATAGTAATTATAAAATAACAGCAGCTAAGCTTAAGCATTTCCCTCACCATTGTCGTTGCGGTCAAAGGAATGCCCATTGATGGCATTGGAACCCACTTTCTGGAGGTGCCTCCCATCAATACTTTCTCCAACTCGCGAATTTATGTTATTAATGTTAGTGCCTATGGTTGAAATAGAATTGATGTTATACGGCAATCCATTAGCGGCCACCCCATTGTTGTGGGGGTAGTCAGGCAATGAGTGTGGGTGGAACCCAGCTGGTACAGATCTCGCACCTTGGAATGCAAAATTCATTTGGCCTAGGGAATGGCTTAGCTCTGATTGGTTGCCTGCACCGTTGGCAGTATTTGCAGCAGCAACATTGAGCGCTCTCACAGACGAAATCCCAATAGGAGAAGATAGTGTCTGAGATAGGCTCGATGATAGGTTAGGGAAATGGGACTCCATGAAGGGGTTCATGGATTGGGCTCGCACAGAAGAAGGTAGGCCCTGAATAGACCCACCATTTTCTAGCGAGATTGATCCTGATTAAAAGAAATAATAGACAGATTAAAAGAATTCGAGTAACAACGAGCAACAGAGAGCCGGTGCAGGGTTAAATGAAATCATCATACCAAAAACCGTTGAGGGAGAATTGCCAGGACTACCATGCTTGCACACTGCAAGTTCCTCTTGATCAATATCAGAGCCCAGCTGAGGCAACAATCTGCAGAAACACAACATTAGTTTTTTTTTTATGAAATAATTAAATGAATACATTCATGCTTGAGGATTAGCAAGTTACTCCTTCACTTTCTACAGTTTGTACTGGTAAGAATAGATTAGATGCTACTATTCCGGTACCAGACTGTTATGGAGTCGATACTAACCCTTGTTCCATTCATGAAATCTCAACTACACAGCAGCAAGCCAAAACAAAGATAAGGAAAAACAATCAATGCATCTTGCTAATCCATACACACGAACTGTTAAATAAAGGGAAAAAATAAAAGATACCTTCCAGTGCCACCAGGACGACTTGGTTCTAGTTTAATCTTTTTCCCCGCAATGTCACTCCTATTTAATGCCCGTAGAGCAGCCTCCGCTGCTCTGATATCATAGTACTCTATGAACTTGTTGTTACACTTCTGTGGCGTCTCCCGTATCTATTGTAACCAACCAAAGACAAATACAAAACAAGAAAAGAAAAAATAAAGAAGAACGTTAGGCCAAAGCCACCCACTGAGAATTGTATCCATATATATAAGAAATTCAAAGGTTACCTCTTTGATTTCACCATAGACACCAAATATCTGATGGAGGTCATCATTTGAAATAGTTGAGTCAAGGTTGAAAACGACAAGGGTGCCCTGATTAACGTCCTTGTCTGAAGGATTATCCTGTCACAGACAAAAGTTCAATCATGAGAAAGTTATAATGGGTTTTACATGCAACAACAGGTCAGTAAAATCTGAACCCCGGAAGATACAGGCAAAGTACCTTAGGGATGGAGTAGTGTATGTCAAGTTTGCGTCGCCTGAGAGGCTTGTTCTGGAGGGAGCGCATTGCATTTCGTGCAGAGCGAATATCATAGTATGAAATCATCACAAAACCACGATGTTTGCATGCTGTGTATAGTGCACGTATATCCCCATATTGCTGAAACAACCGAACAATGAAAGAAAAGTTTCAATTTTCATTCCCACGTGCAAAGTTGTTCAAGTCCACACATCATGTCTTTGTTAAACAAGACCATGTTAGGAGATGAAAACAATCTTCATTGAAATATTAACATGAAATATTCTATTCCGTAACAACACAAAAGCTAAGACTAAGTTACCTCAAAGAGAAGGCGTAGCTCGGAATCCTCGACACTACTATTAATGTTTCTGACAAAGAGAGTCCTTGAAGGGTGTTCACCAAAAGGGTGCGCCCCGACAAATGGACCCGCCCCATTAAGCAACGAGCCACCCAGAGCGGCCTTGCTGCCATTAGTGAGCTGCTCTAGCTCATCCACCTCAAGCTCCATTCCGCCTCCAGTTAAGAAGATATCATCATCGATGTCATCTCCATTAGTGTTTCCACTGGATAGGTTCATGCATGCAATCTCATCTATAACACCAGACAACAAGTCCTCATCGTCAGGTAAGAGGTTGCCGATGGTCTGTGCCTCTATCTCCTCCGTAAGCTCAAAAGGTTCTTCTTCTGTGTAACCTTGTGTATGGTGATCAGCAGCACGAGTTGCCAGGTTAGCCATAGGCCCCCCAAGGAGCATACTACGTGATCCCATTCTCACTGCATCCACAAAGTTGTCTTCTCTAAGTATCGAAAACAAAGTTTTCGATATTCCAAACATGGAATATGTATCAAAATGTACCACCTCAAAAACCCACATTTATGTTAGAAAGGCATGCTGCAAGGTGTTCCTCAAAATTAATTAATAGCACAGACCAACTGTTTTGTTTAGATTCATAGATAAGTGAATTCAGGCTAACCAAGTCCAAGTAGAAAAGTTTCATCTTTATCCTACAAAAATAGCTCAGAATACCATATGTGCTTGCATTCAAAAGAGGAAACTTCTATAGCAGGACCGCATGAATAAAAATAAACTAATGGATGCACCTTTAAACCTCTCCAGGTTTGATCAATATCAACAAACTGAAAATTATAGCGAATCAAACATTAAATTGCTCAAATAGGATAATCAATTTCATAAGAAAATTAGCAAGGCCAATGATTACATGGTATAATCTAAATCTTACGAAAACATTAATAATAGTGATGATGATGACGTTGACAATAATGAGAGTTGCTTACAATCATTGGAAAACAAAAGGAACTCACTTTTCTTGTCCATGATGTCAGAAAAGGAGCTAGAAAACAATCCGTTCTCGTAACGGTTCCCATTAATATCAGGAAGGCCGACATCTGAGGCAAAGAGAGAAACAGTAGAAGCTGACAGCTTGGAACGCAGCCCAGAGTCCATATCAGCCCTCCATGAGGAAGCAGATGACAAGCTGGCAGCTCTTTCGTGGGACATAAAGCTATCTTCAATGGAAAATTTTGTCTGTTGGTCCCTCATAATTGCACCATTTACACCAATATGTTGGAGTTTGTCAAGGGGAGATGACGAAACCGACATGCCACCAAGGAGATGAGCAAATCCATCAACTCCTGCATTTTTTGAGTTGCATGTAAAACAGTACAAACAAATCTTGCATTTCATTTCCATTAGAACACTGGTAAGCAACACCAAACTAAATATTCGGCTTTTCAGAATTAAAAAAAATTCTGATCCAGTAGATTTCAATTTATTGCATCAACAATACATTTCTGGTGAAAGAAATATAAACAAGTTGGAGACGGCTTAAAACTAAGACAAACTGACATTTTCAGGTTTTCGTGGAGCAAAAGAGAAACTCTGAACTTAAAGGATAAACATATAAAAAAATTTACCCCTTTGATCTGGCAGAGATTCAGGCTTCCAAAATCCGACTTGCTTCTGAAACAAAAGAGAAAATTAACAACCAACTATAGGAAGCATCAAGGGCATCATTTACCGTTAGAAAGAGTTTCAATAAATCATACACCGTCCTAGGGTAAATATAAACCGGCGGTTACTTTATTTGATGGTCTAGTTAGCTCTTGGTTGCAGTCAGAACTGTTCATCATTAAAAACAGTAACAATATCAAGAGCAGCATGCAAGGTTCATGAGGAAGAGAGATTGTGGAGCCGAAATTTTTTTAAGTAATAAAAATATTGTATATAATTAAATATATAAGAAAATGTTATCTATAATTTTAAAAGTGCTTTCCTCGCAACCCAGGTTGCGAGTTCATCAAATTTTTGGCATTTTTCCGACGATTAAAAAAATCGGTCAATCTTAAACTCGCCACTGACACTGGCGAGTATAGCATGCATTACATCCCCGCATTAAATGCACCAATAATTGAGGTTTTTCCTATTATACTCGCCACCTAAGGTTGCGAGTAAAGGCTTAATATCCCAGATGGAACCTTCTCGTCTCACCGCTTTAATTACGTCGACCTATACTCGCCACTGCCAGTGGCGAGTTTAAGATTTATTCGGTTTTTTTAAACGTCGGAAAATTCCAAAAAAAAAGATAAACTCGCAACCTAGGGTTGCGAGGATACCACTTTTTAAAATTGTAGGTAACATTTTATTATATATTTAATTATATACAATATTTTTATTACTTAAAAAAAATTCGGTTGTGGAGGGAGAGAACATATTTGATAAAGAGAAAACTTGTAACTTGAACCAATCTTTGCAACATTAGAAAGGAACTACACTTCGTTGATATTTCCTTTGTTGGTCTTCCAGTAAAAAATGTATGCTTTTGCAGAATCTCGTGCACGTGTTAAGGGGTAAATAAAATTCCTTTTAATTTTCACTTCAAAAAACACGTTCCTTTGATTTATTGCAGAAAAGCTACCTCAGAAGGGAACCTCGTCTCCTCAGTGTAGAAAGAAGGAGAAATATGTCTCTGATCCATGATTTTAGATGGCATCCTCAATTGCCCACAGCATAGAAGCTATTCGAGTTCCAAATGACACAAAATTCGATCTGATCAGATCAAATTTGTCGCTTTCTGTGGAAATTTTTTTGAACTGTGTTCAGTTCAGTGAAAATAGGAAAATTTTACTTGTTCGGGAACGAATTTCAAAATTCGTGAGCTCAAGAACAAAGAAAACTTAAATAGTGTCGGAACACGACACCGCGAGTAAATAGGGCTGTTTTTTTTTACTTTCGAAGCACAAAGAGCGTGTGATCATAAACTAGAAAATTGAAACATTTGAAAATCAAACAAAAATTCTACCAAAACTCGACCAAAAATAGAGAAATTCTTACCAGATCGAACGTTTATCTTGTTTCGCCAAAGAGATCGCACTTCCTCTTATACCTTCCTGACAGGAGATTAGAAATTTAACAAACCCAACACGCATATGAACACACACAAAGAATTTCTTCAAAGGAAGACAAACCACAAGTAGGGGTGGATTAGCCCATACGAAACCCCACGAGTTCAGGAGAGAATAGAACCCAACGGAGAGAGAGAGATAGAGAGAGAAAGAGAGGGAGCAGTAGACAAGAGAGAGAAGAGGAGAGAGAAGGATCGAAGCAAGCTTTAAAATCCGTGCCGTGCGCTAGTATCCAACCGCACGGTCCTCTCCAGTCTGATCTCTTCTCCAGTGCACGCAACTACCGCAAAAGGCCCCATTTTGTTGATTAAATTATACGTCG
This sequence comes from Eleocharis quinqueflora, assembly GCA_964058865.1. NCBI lineage: Eukaryota > Viridiplantae > Streptophyta > Magnoliopsida > Poales > Cyperaceae > Eleocharis > Eleocharis quinqueflora. Next base: position 8,671 of record CAXKVX010002168.1, read on the forward strand.
GACCTTGTTTCAAACCCTCTAGCCGGAATAAATGGAGGTCTCTCTTCTCCGGCGAGGGCAAAACCAGAGAAAAAAGAAAACCGGAAAAACTAAAAAAAAAACAGAAACGGGAAAACTAGAAACGAGAGGGAATAATAAAAAGAGAGGTGTGGGTTCGCTCTGCTGTAAGGTTTATATTTGGAAATTGATGTTCAAAGTCCTAGCGGTGATCCGGTGAGCGGAGCACTGCATCCACCTGGCCTATTCACGCCTTTTTTTCTATTTGATCCTCCAATTACCTTAAAAACTGTAACTTTGTAATGATTATTTCCGTTCTAACCCACTCCTCTGCAACTTGTCTGCCTAAATCATTCCCACGTTAGTTTCGTAATCGTAGATCAGATATAAAAATGTGAGACTTCCAGTTGTCAAGTTCCGCAACTAATTGTTGGTTGATGTGCTGTCTTGTAATTTAGTTAAATTTTAGGTACCAATAGGGAAGAATTTATATCTCGGACAGCTAATTCTCAACGGCTTTGTTTGGATATAAAAAAAACTACAATGGAAATGGTGTAAAATGTGAGGTCTAAGGACACGAGAGAAATGGATAAGACAGGCGTTATCTCGGGCAATGGATCGGAGTCCGACCGGACCGGTCTGTGCCAAGTCGGTTCGGGCTCGTTTTGCGCGCGTTAAAATTAAGGTTCGGTCTAAACTTGAGTGAACAGATACCCATCTCCAAAAGTTCAGCTGATTCAGCCTGCGCTGTTATCTTTCTCCAGCACCAGCACCAGCAGGCATGTGCCTTCGGAAATCCTTTTAGAAATGTAATGTAGTTTATTTGTCTTCAATGAGATTTTGCATGCTTTTTAAAAGGAAAATGTTTCGTCAATTTCGTCATCGATCCCGTCATTGATATGCACTGAAAGTGTTCAATTAGATTTAGATGAAAAATATTGTTGTAGTTATTATGCATGTTATTTTAGCTATTATGCATGTTGTTTCGGTTATTATGCATTTAATAACATGCATAATAACCAAAATAACATGCATATTAACTACAACAATTCGGTTTTTGCATGATAGTTGTGTTATTATGCATTTGACCGTATTTATATTTAGACTATTATTATGCACTTTATTCATAATGAGTTGCATGTCAATTATATTAGATAAGTGTATTATTATGTATGTTGTTTATATTATTTGCAAGTTAAGTCCATGCAAAATAACAAAAAATATACATAATAATCAAAATAACATGCATAATAACAACAACAATTTTCAGATTGAATGAAACTGGATTTTGTTGTCCTAAACAATTTCTTTAATTTGACAGTTTGCAAAACAATTTGAATTTGACCGTTTATCTTGTTTGAGTTTGTTTTAGATATCTAAATGAGCAAAGAGTATGCTAGCAAACAAAAAGCTACAAGAAATGTTCAAATCATCTTAGAAGCTTATACAAAACATGATGAAAGTTTAGGAACAAGTAAAAAGTATGATGAAACGCATATTGCGTCGTAGATTAAAGTCTCATATAATTGAATTTATTTAAACAATCAAATCTGAGCTTGAAAACAGTAAGAAATACAGTTTTTGTACTCACAGTCTGGTAACGATGGACCACAGTCTGTAAGGATGGGTACAGTTACACAAAGGTGGATACAATTACGTAACAATGGACATGAAATAAAACAACAACAACAAAACCTTTAGTTCCAATTAAATTAGAGTAGACTAGAAATGAAAATCAATCTGAATAATGAAAAAAATAATATAAATAATAATATATTGAGGTACATTGTACTTGATTAAAAATTATGTTATTCATATAGCAGCACAAGCACACAACTTCAATTCTAACATTTATGGAATGAATCATTTACTAAACGAGTAACTTGTCATTAGGGATCCAGCAAATCAAATTTCTGGTGTCATATATTGTCCATTTTCGTTGGCGTTAATAATTCTAAATCCAAATTGCAAACCACAAATATATATATATATATATATTATCATGAGCATGGCTAAAATAATATGCATAGTACACCACATAACGTACTATGCGTCTATTTGTATTTAATTTGGTCATTAAATTGATATTTAAGTTGCTCAATAAATTTTTCATATCAAAATATTGTAGGAAATAAAATTTCGTGATTTTTAGAGCTTTCTTGCTATTTTTAAATATTTTTTAAAAACAGCTCAGAAATAGCACTTTTGTAGTATTAAATCTGGACTGTTTTTAAAAAATATTTAAAAAATAGCTAGAAAGCTCTAAAAATCACGAAATTTGATTTCCTACAATATTTTCATATGAAGAATTTATTGAGCAACTTAAATCTCAATTTAATGACATATATCTATATGCATAGTACAAAATGGAGTGTACTATGCATATTATTTTAGCCATGCTCATATTATCATTGGCATTGATCTTTTGAAAAGTCATTATTACATGTAGTCTGATGCATTCACGTCAAAAATCGTTCGAGTTCTATCTATACAACAACAACAAATTTTATTCTCAAATAAATTGGAGTAAAATAGAAATAAAACTCAATCTAAAATGAAAATCAATATGATAAATAATAAAATAATAATAAAAATAGAAGTATAAAAATGATAATAATAATAATACACCGTTCTATCAATCATAAGTTTAAACTAGTATTTTACGTCATTAATCCTGAACTAAAGTCGTATAATTATAACACTACATCTAAAATTTAGTGGTCATGATTTTGGTACGTGGATCGCTAACTTTCATGCACTCCTATCTGACGTCAATTTTTTGGAGACATTCCATGCATTTAAGTCCCTTTTTACAGCTTCAGCCCATGTCAATTTCGGTCGACTCTTACCTCTTCTCGTGTTTTCGACGCGGTCTAAAACTCCACTCGTATCAGTGAATCAGAAGGCCTCCGCAGGATATGTCCATATCATCTCAAACGATGTTGAACAAGTTTCTCTTCAATCGGTGCAATCCCGACCTTGTCACGTATATCGTCATTTCTAATGCGATCCCTTCTTGTAGCTCACATATCCACCATAACATACGCATCTCTATCACACTTATCTTTTTTATGTGTTGCCCTTTAGTAGCCCAACATTCTGCTCCATACAACATTGCGGGTCTGATCGTCGTCCTATAGAACTTGTCTTTCAACTTTTGTGGGACCTTCTTGTCGCATAGGATGTCAGATGCTTGTCGCCATTTATCCAACTCGCTTTTATTCTATGGCTAACATGTTCATCAATCTCACCATCACTTTGTAGCATCGATCTTAAACACCGAAAGGTTTCTTCTAGGCACTACTTGTCCATCTAAACTGACATCTCCATCGTTTGATCAAATGCCACTGAACTCGCACTTCATATACTCGGTCTTAGTACTACTAAGTCTAAAACCTTTTGATTCTAAAGTCTTCCTCCACAACTTTAATTTCTACCCACCCAGTGGCAGAATCAGTGGGTGGGCTAGGATGGGCCCCGGCCCCCCTTTGATCCAGAAAATTTGAACTCGTTATTTAATTTTAATTAAATTTAATTAAATGGTAAGATTTTAGTAAAATTTTGATTAAAATTGAAAATTTTATTAAAAATTTGTATAATTTGATCAAAATAAAATTTTGACATCTTTATAACATTAAAACTAAACGATACTTGCAAATCGGCCCCTCCTAACTCGGTGTTCTGGTTACGCCCCTGTACCCACCCCTACCTTACTTTCATGAATGAAAAAGACAAATAAAATGATCATATTTCAAATCCACAGTTACGTAATGGTGGATCATCACAGTCTGTAACGGTGAGCTGCGGAAAAACCTAAAAAATCAAGATCTAAGCTGTTATAAAATGCAGCTCTCTCCCTTTCTTCTAAAACTAATAAAAAAACATTCAAAATAGACTTCCAAGAGTATCCACCATTGTTGAAACCTCAAAACCTTGCTAAATCTCTTGCTAAGTTCACATTCTCTTGTTTAATTGAGTCAACATCATTTGTGAGATTGTTTGAGAGATCATCTTCTATTATCTTCCCTTCTCTTTTGGTCGTTGTGCCGCCTTGGTCATGTGGCATTTTCTCTCATCCTTTGTGTGTAAGAGGGCAAAGTTCAACATTGTAAAGACAATTGTTAAGTGGAGCAGACCAGACTTATTACCGCAAGAAGCGGGGACGCCGTGGACCCGGAAACATAGGCTACCCAAGGGGCATGCCGAACTCCATCAACATCTCGCTTCACCCTTCATTTGTTCAATCTTTTTAACTCTTCTCTTTTTATCTTGATTACATTTAATTACTTGAGAAGAATTGACTTGTTGGTTATTGCGCATACGCAAATAGAATTTAATTAAGTCAAATTTGGTGCAAGCACTTCTTCAATTAATTGCTGGTAATTTGTATTTGAGAAGTATACCGGTTGAATTGTTTGAATTGATTGTTTTGAGTTATCTAGTAATTGTCATCAGAAATTGAGTTGGTAAAATCGCAATTAGGTCCCTACTTGTTGGTAAATTGAGTAATGTTGTGTTACTATAACACAAGTCTTTGTGAGGCTCTGTTTTGTTTAGTCTTGATGTCAACTTGCTCCTCTAGATTTGTACATGCTACATGAAGTCTTTGTAGTACTTAATTGTACTTGTATAAACCTGCAACTCATCAAAATTTAATTGTGCAAAATTAATACTAATTTATTTTGCAAGTTGTCAAAAAAAATAATTTAATCTAACAAAGTCCTCTCTCCATATATTTTTACGTTTATCAAGAAGATAAGTCCTTAACCTGATGTAAGGAGATAAAAGTAATAATAGTCGATTTATATAGTGATAATACTTATCTTTACAAAGCAACATTACTTGTTTACGCTAGCTTATTAGTACTTCTCGAAGTTTCATTTTATTTTTTTAAGAAAAAAATGAGAGTCATGTCTTCAATTTTATAAAGATCACAAAATGTGATCAAAGTTACAAGATGTGCAGATTCAAACTACAAAGAGCACAAAAATACATGAGTTGTTCATATTACAAAAAAAAAAAAAACACAAAAGTATGCTTGAGAAGTTTCCTTAACCATCGATCTGCGCATTGTTAATTGTGAAAACATGCTTTATATTCAAAGTCTGCATCAAGTGCCAGCTGATCCGATGTTTGATGACTGTTGAAATTAAGAGTCTTAAGTTTCATTTTGTAACTATTAACACTTTACATTACTTCATATGTAAAAATTCTTAGTTATTATTATTACAGTGTAAGTCATTCTTCTGAAAATGCCAATATATTTGTACTTGCATCAACTTTATTTTGTAAATATTAACACTTTTTGCTGGACCATTAGTGTTTCCGTCAATTTTATTTTACAAGTATTAATACCTACAGTGTTTAATATGTAAGTTTCATTCAGTTACTATTATTACTTATATATATATACAAGTCATTGCTTGTGAAACATTTGTCGCGTGTGTTTATCGTGTGTGCTTGCATCAAGTTATTTTGTAAATAATATCATGTTACGTTATAGGCTTATAACTATTAACATTTGTGTTATGGACTACTAGTATTGCATGTAGTTTCTATTATTAATGTTTCGCCAATTTGAGCACGAATGATGTTCATCGTCGTCATTGTTATTTTTGTTGAAATTAGTTATTATTATTATTATTATTATTAGATTATAATTATATTATAATTATCAATATGTTTACTATTTCGATTAATAGCCGTCAAATAAAAATTTCAATTTTTCGATTAGTAAAAAATACCACTCTTCTATCATTTAAGAAAAATATCGGTTGACTTAACTAGGTTCGTGCAATTGTTGCGTGGTAGTAGTTGTGACAGCTCTAGCAAGAGCCAGCTGCTTTGCTTTGTTGTTGATCGCTATCTCTTGCTTTGATGTTGATTGTTGTTGTTTTGGGTTATTATGAAAAATTATGGGTTGTGGTGGCAGTCATGGGTATGGGTTAAGGTATTATTGCTCTCAACTTAGGTTCATGCGGCTTTGACCTTATTCTGATTGTTATTTTTCTGTTTTAGTTTTTTTGTTGTTGTTTCTACTATTTAAATTGTTCTGGTTGATAGGTTGTGTCAGTTGTGGTCGATCTGTTATTGGTTTAAACTGTTAAATTGTTACTGGTTTGATTGGTTGTTAGAAATTGATTATGGTATTGTGTTGTTTTTGTGTATTGGTTTATTATACTTGCTAAGAGTTTGTATAAGAGTTCATATTTTGTGTTTTCGTAGATGCATCGCCTTGCTAGAAGATGCTCTTAGCAATTGCATCTTGTGAGCTAACAAAGGATACATTACAAAAGATGTGATTAATGTCTTAGCTGACAAAGGACAACGAATAAGGTCAGCTCTACTGCTAGGTTTTTTACTAGGAGATTGAACCCCTCCAATTGGTGAGTCTTGATGCGTTGAATGCTTTGGGTGGATGACCTTCGATGCACATGATATCTCTCCATCAAAGACATCAAGCAACTTAGCGTGTCATGTCATTCATTTACCATGTCTGACAGGCATAGTAAGTTCCTCGATGTCTTTGATGAAGAGATGACTGATACATCCATGGTCATTCCACCCAAAGCATTCGCATCAAGCCTCACCAATGGAGGCTTGAATTTGTATCGTTGTTCTTTTGTTGCTAGGATAGCAATTGTATTTTTTGAGTTATGTTCTTCTTTGAAATTTTGGGAAATCTGCTATCTGGCCACATCAGCTTTATTGCAAGCAGATATCCTTAAAAGTTGTTCACCGAGAAGCTCCTGAAACAACTTTAAGGAGATCTGCTCGCAATAAAGCTGACACTTTTGGAGGGAAAGAAGGACACAAGAAATATGTTATCTATTTCGTGTAAGTTATAGCTCTTTTAGTTATTGTTTTCTAATTAGGTGTTTTATTTCTATTTTGTTCTTTTTCCTTCTTTGTTGTGGTTAACATTAAAAAAAATTGTAATGTGACTAATGGTTTTTTTGTATATCATGTTACATGTTTAATTGGAATATGTATAATAATAAGTTTAATGGTATATAATTTGCTAGCAAATCTGGCAGGCTAGCCAACATTTATAGAACTTTTCAAAACAAGCCTAAGGCAATGATTATTTATAAATAATTGTTGTCTTAGGACTCCATGACAACGATTATTTAATAAATAACTATTGTCTTATCTCAAATATTATATTAATTATTTTCAATGGCAACACTCATATGTCAACGAACTTTTATATCATTTAACAATCCATTATATGACAACGATTGCATAACCATTGGAGAATGTGATTTTTAACCAGTGTTAGGTTTCTTTTATTTTAAGTGAACATCAATTCCTTAGAACATATTACATTCCAACATGAACTTCTAAATTCAAATTAAATTGACAAAAACTTGGGTACTCCAAAAATATAGGTACACTTGATACTTTGGCTCATCTGGGCCGTTCAATTTATTCGATATTGGTGACAAGTAATTCACTTTAACTTTTGTTGTGTTTTCTAGGAAATCATTTTTTACCAATCTCGTTAATTGAACAATTCAGATGGACTAGAGTATCTAGTGTGCCCATCTTTTTAAGTACCCAAGTTTTTTCCAATTAAATTTAATCCTACTTTGTTATGGCAAGACTCCCGGCTTTTATTTCAGTCAAATTAAATGGCGGATATTTATTATTTTATAATCACTTAGGCATATAGTAATCATTTTTTTAATATTAAAAATTTAATAAATAAATTATAAATAAAAAAGATTGTTGTGGAAGCGCGAAAAATAAAAAAGGTCGGAAGTTGCGAACACCAACTTTCTGGGAAAATTCAAAAGGTCGATGTTGTTAAAACCTGCCAATTAATTCTTAAAATGTTTTACTGAAAGCAAAGGTGCGTATTGTGGATAGGCCTTGTTTTTTTTATTAGTAAGTTATATTATATTTAGGTAATTTTTGTAACAACTTCGACTACGCTTGTCGGAATCGTAATTAATTTTTTTCATCAATACAAGTCATCGAACTGTAGATATTTGAGTCTACTTTCATCACGTTGAGTCTGATTTGCGATTGAAGAAATGTGCATCTCAAATTTGACTCCATCTTCAACTTATGTCTTAATTAGTAATTTTTATCATGAGATTGCGTTAGAATCAATTTTGAATCGCTCATTTCTCCGATCGCAAATCTGACTTGACGTAATAGAAGCAGATTCGAATATCTACAACCCAATAGCTTGCAAGAAAAACAATTACTTACGATCCCAACAAGCATAGCTGAAGTTGTTACAAAAATTTACCTAAATATAACCTAACTTATCAATTAAATTATTAATATTTGGTAAAACAATTGCGTGAGAATCGATCGATCAGTGTTGTCAACACTAGACTTTAGGCTTCTTTTTTCTTAAAACTGTGTTCGCAACACTTGTCTTTTCACAACAATATTTTTCTATTTTTCAACCTTTTAGTTCTTCTCTATTATTCTATTTATAATTTATTTATTAATATTAAAAAAATCGGCATAGTTAATGGTTCATTTAGCTTACTACGTGAAATTCATAATCACCTATCTAGGCACCTAGCTTCCTAGCAATACAAAATCAATTTTGAATTCACATCTCCTGGAATAGAAATTGTGCTACAGTAATAGAAATGGTCAGTTCCTTGAATCCTCACCGCTACCCGCACAGTAACTGCTACAGCCTGCTACAATATTAGCATGCAAAAATTGTCCATTTCTAATTTTGGAATTACTGGCCATTCTAAAGGATACATATTCATAAATTTTGCGTATGAAATTTTTACCATTCCCTGTGGGCTGTGTAAACCTGTCTAATGTGCGTATCGATCACGAAAGATGGTAGTTTCGTTAATCGTTTTGTTTAATGAACGATTAAGAAATTTTATTTCGTTAAAGAAAACGATCAGAACAAAACAGAACGATCAAACTGATTCTCTTCACTCTTCATCCATCTCTTCTATCATCACACCAAAGCAAATCATGAACTGATGGTGAACGATTATAATCATACACCACAATTAAATCATTCATCTGCTCATTCGATCAATCATTCATCTCATCTCTAATCACATTATTCCAGCATAGCGTTTTTCTCTAAAATCAAAACAATTCTAACAATACACAATCACAAACGAAACTTCGAAACAAACGATCACGAAATAAAATGTTTTTGTTAACTGTTTTGTTATTTAAACGAAAGAAATTTCTTTGATCGTAATTGTTTCATTTGTGCTTAGAATTAAAAAATATCGTATTTTTATGATTAGAATTAAAAATTTTGAAAAGTCTTTGGCTTGTATTTTCTTATAATCGTTTATAAATTCAAAAGTGACAACAACACTTTGTGTATAAGATATACACACGTGAAATTTGATATTAATATTTTTTTGTATAAAGTATAGGTATAAGATGCTGCGAAGATAATTTTATTTTTAAACTACTTCACGGAAGACCAGTTAGTTTCCGTAAAATGCACTTTTTTATCACATAACATTTTTACCAGTAAGCCTGGTGAATTGAGCATGTGCATGAAAAAATAATTTACATAAATAGGCCACTCCTTAGGGATTAAATTGTAAAAAACCTCTCTTTTTATTTACGAGTAGGTCACGGGTTTAAATCGAAGATTCGGGGGAATATAATTTATAAATTAAACGAATGCTGAAAATCAAAGTATTCAAACACTGAAATTAATACATCTAATTTGGGTTATAAGTGCCTCTCTCCTTTTTCACACGCAACATCAACCTTTCCATTCCATCCGCTATGCGGCTGTAATATGCAACACTAAAAGCAACAAATAAAAAACAAACACGTCACTGAATTATCTATATCGGGTTTCCTGTATTGGCGGATCCCAAACGGGTTGAGTAGACGTGCGATCCACCAAGGTCCGAGTTTGTTGATTATGTTAAACTCCATTATAATCAAACTCGATATCTCCAGTTGATTGTTTAATTGGATAAGAGCTTCATAAATAGTTGTATTAATTACTCTCCACGTGGAACGGGAAGATATTTTTTTTTCCAAATATAACTCCCGCATGTTTTCCAGGATGTGCTTATTTAAGATTTCAGATTCGATCGTTGTTAATTAATAATTATGAAGGTTAAGATTTTTCGTTGTCATTTGTTAATCTTTGCTTTCGTAAGAGACATACATGTATCGTAAGAGAAATATTATGCTCAGTTTTTCAATGCACAAGGAATATTATTTAAGACAAGAACTAACCTATTTCTTTTCTACCGTGGATATTTCCTTTCTTTTTCAAGAAATGGATATACCAGTAACAGTAAAACCAAAAGGAAAAAGAACGAATGGGTTTTACTTTTACAAGATTACCATGATTTCAATTTCAACAGCATGGTATCGGGTTGGAATTTAACCATAGATGTTGCAATCAAGCAGTTGAGACCATTACTAGCTGTGGGAACCGAATCTGGTGCTGCGTCGGACGGTGTAGAGCAGCATCTGAATCGTTCGATTTTCACTGATTGCATCAAGATTCGTGTCAAAGTATAAAAGCCCTCTGATTTTCATCGCTGACGGTCGATGCAGACCGTTCATTTACTGTAACGCGGTATTGCGCTACAGCGGATTCGGATGCTAGCTGTGAGGAGGATAAATAATAATGGAAAATAAATTCAGTAAATTTAACTTAAATAAGAGATAGGATGGTGTACAACTGGGGTTAGGATCATTATTCCAAGAGTACTACAACCGACAAGCCTTAAAAAATAATTGAAGGGGTACATCAACCTTTTCATGTGATACGTCAGATCAAGATCCGACAGCTGTAAATTAAACTAACTTTATCTATGTGATTCTAAGTGGGTTTGGTTTGAACCAAACAGGTCAGATCCTGAGCCGCGTGACACATGACGCACAGAAGATCTAGATCCTTCAATTGCATTAAGATTCGTGCAAATTAAATATTAAATTATTAGTCAAATCAGGACCGTTCGTTACTTACATCGTAATAATTTATGAGCGTCCGATCTGTTACTGATGCGCTGCTCTTGTGCCGCGCGGCACCAGATTCACTTCCCCAAACAGGTCAGATCCTGCTCTTAACGAAGGTGTGGCTGTGAAGCAAAAGTGCGTTTATGGGACCATCTGTGGGTCCCACACTACATAGACCCCTCCTCTAATTATTTATTGTTTAAGGTTTCTCTTTTGTTGTTTCCTGACACCCTTTTTGTTTCAGGCGAATTAATCTCGAGTTCTCAACCGAATAATTAATTAATACTTTTTTCGTACCTACAAAAGAGAGAAAAGTGTTTCTTATTATTTTATTTTCATTTTCTTTCTTTGTTTCTTTTGTCAAGTTTAGCAAAAACTTCATTTTTTGTACCTTGGTGTTCGTTAGCGTTTTGATTTATCACATAGTTTGATTTCTCATTATTTTAAATACAGTCAACAAATATTTTACCTTAGCCTTTTTTTTATTCCAGGTTTTCAGCCATTTTTAGGAATGAAGTGCGTATCTATTTGATAACTGATAAAATCTCCTCTCCAGAAACGGTAACGTTCTTTTTTTCTCTCTTTCAAAAAGTTTCCCACTTAGCAATCCATGATGATAATACGACGGGTACATGAAGAGGAGAATTTATCTAATAACAATAATAACACCAAAAATAACAATAACAATAATAAAAATTAGAATAAGAACAAAAACTAGAACAAATAAAAATAGAACAAGAATAAGAACAATAACAAATACAATATAACAATACGAGAATAAGAACAATATTAGAAGAAGAACAAGTATAACAACAATATTACAATAATAAGAATAAGAATCCGAACAAGAATTGATATATCTTAATTTAACCAAGATCTTCTATAGAACCTCTATTTGGAAAATTACATTATCTCGATCAATTGCTTTGATCTTCCGAAGAGAAACAATCACTGTTGATCACCGGTAGCCTTTAGTCT
>CAXKVX010002169.1:0-22067 GCA_964058865.1 Eleocharis quinqueflora
GACATTACAAAGCCAAAAAAATGCGAATAGCAGAAATGTATTAATGTTGTTCACGTGTCATAAACAAAGAACACGCCGACACTGATGAAACTTTAGGAGATGGAAGAAGGTGAAAGAGGTGAATTTGATCATTTTCGTTCGTTCTGATTATTTTGACCGTTCGTTAAATACTCGTAATCGTTTTACACGTGTCAAACGTTAGACGGGTACGACACCTCTCACTCTTTACAGGCTCCTCGTCTCTCTCTTCCCCCGTTCTCTGAAAAACTGAAACACCAATCCTAGTTCATGGAGACCCTCCACGCGCGCGCACAGGCCGCTCCTCCGCCTGGTGGTACCCGGCGCAAGGCGGCCGCGGCGGCGACTCGCGAGTGGCTGGTCGTGTCACCATCTGGCGGCGCATGCCTGGAAGAGGCCGGGAAGCACCAAGTTATGGCCCGTACGGGTCTCCCCGCGCGTGACCTGCGCGTGCTCGACCCTCACCTCTCCTATCCTTCGTCTATACTGGGACGAGAAAGAGCGATTGTGGTGAATTTGGAGAGATTCAGGGCTGTGATAACTGCATATGAGGTGTTGATCCCGAATTCCAAGGATCCAGTGGTGGCGCCTTTTGTTCGTGAATTACAAGCCAGGGTTTCCGATTCAAGTGGCGCAAATCAAACGGTAATTTTTTTTTTAACGAGTTTTCTGAAAATCTGACTCAGATTGGCTTGTTGAATCTGCTAATTGCCAAAGCCTAAGCTGAGCTGAAAATACCCAGGGCCGTCAGGGAGCAAGCACAAGCAAGATCTATAATTTTTTTTGGGGGATAAAATGATGCACATTTTTAAATATATATGATCATTGTGCGAAACATTGACAAATCGTATAAATAACCTTGAGTTAGACTTGCCCATAAGAAGTGCCAATGCCCTATGGTAGTACTAATAGGGCAGCTTCCCTTATAGATAAACTCAGCCATAAATTCATGCCTATGTGGTGAAAACTATTGCGAATTCCCCCTGACATACACCGGATCCTCCCCTGAAAATATCCATTGTTACTATCATCAAGATTGTTTATCGAGTGCTACTTTTAATCACAATTTCTTTTGTTTGTGCTTTCATTGTTGTCATCACTGTGATTATTGTCGTTGTTCATCATCATCATAATTTTTCTTATTATCACCATCCTGATCATCTCATATGGGTTGTAACTTGGTGCTACATTCCCAGCGGGCATGTAGCATTTGTTGCCGAGGGATGATATTAAAATAGAGCCTGGAAAGGTTTTCCTATTCAATTAAAGCATGAATGAATTTAACCTAGAATACCATTTCATTGTCATATAATACAATTGACTTCTGTTTTTGACAGAACTGTAATACGTTTTCCTACTATGAATCGAAATTTAACCTAGAGATTATTACTGAAAGCAATGTTAGTTAAAAATATAAACACCTTGAGAGAGAGGGAGAGAGAGTTGATTAAGGAAGAATGACGGCCCTGAGGAGTTTCAACTAGTGCATTTTCTTTTCATGGCGAGACTACCTCCAATTGATTTGCGAGATTTAATCACAGGTTATTGTCATTGTGTCCTGAAAAGTGTAGATTACGGTGTGTGCCAATGTTAGTTTGTGGATTACCAAATTTTGAGCCAAATTTGATTCTTAGGGAGTCTTTTCCTCTCATATATGTTGTTAGGCATTGCAAAAGGGCCCTCTTTAATGTCTAGTTAAGCATATGATGAATTGTAGTGAACATAATAAATGGTACAGTTATGACTTGCCTTTTGCCCTTCTTTTCTAGTGTGACATAGATGGAGAACCTCTGATGAAGGAAACATCTGGCTGGCCCGGTATTGGTGTGCCTGGTGCAGGACAGAGAGATGCACCTGGGGCATCTAAACCAAATGGCAGCATTCCAACCGGAGAGAACAGCAGTGCACCAGCCCCACCACCTGTGGCATTATGCAAGGATCAAAGCATGAAGAAGGTTCTTCCTTTTGAATTTAGAGCTCTGGAGGTGTGCCTGGAATCAGCTTGTAGGTGTCTAGAAGCTGAGGTGCTTTCCGAACTTCCAAGTTTTAGTGTTCAAAAAATTATAATTTGGTAGTGTTTCAGTCAGATCTTTAATTGTATAAGTATGGACCGTGCTGGACGCTTAGGCCAGAATTTTAGATTGATGCTTCATTTTGGTCTTTTCTTGGCTTCCTGGGGCATAGCTTCTGAAATTGATAGAGTAGCTGCAACTCAAATGGACTAAATGTTGGAATAATTAAGCTCAAGTGCCCAATTGAGGGTTAGTTTAGCACACAGTTCATTTCAATGCACTGAACAGTGTAAGAGATTTTGAATGTTACCAGTCAAGACTGATAAGAAATTTATGATATACAATAGTCTAAACTCTTTAGTTTGTTCAGGCAGAAACTCTGTTATTTTATTTTTCTTATTTGTTAGACTTTGACTCTGGAACAAGAGGCATATCCAGCTTTAGATGAATTGACTTCAAAAATCAGCACACTTAACTTAGAGCGCGTCAGACAAATCAAGAGTCGTTTGGTTGCTATCTCTGGTCGTGTCCAGAAGGTAAATTTATTAATAATTGTTTATTATTTGTGGTACTTTTTGATTAAAAAAAATGGGCATATCATTTTTTTTCTGGATGAAAATGAGATGCAAGATTGCAAGTAATGAAGGATTGGATTAACATATTGTAACCAATAATCAGGACTTTGTTTTTGAAAAGAAAGGTGGTTAGGACTTAGTACCAACAGAAAACTAGCAACAAACAAAGTAAACAAATTTAATGTATAATATCCCTTTCGGTTTCTACTCTTACTATTATGGTGACAGGCACATTGCTGGCGTCCCTTTTTTCGATTCTATTAATTAAGTTTCTTTAGCTCTTTATCTTGATTTATTTGGGTGGAAAGGTTAGGGATGAACTGGAGCACCTGTTGGACGACGACATGGATATGGCAGAGATGTACCTCACAGAGAAACTCATGAATCAACGCCTTTTTGAGCCCTCTCTGTCCCGCATTCATGAGAATGGTCCTAACAATGACGGCCCTGAATCATGTCACAACAATGATGATGATATCTCTGAAAACAGGTTGGGCCATCTCCATCTGGATAAAACCTCAATTTTCATATAATCTTTTGCAAATTGCCTCCATATTTATATTCTCATGTAACACCTTGGATGCCTGACAGAACCCATTATCATCTAGTTCTTAGAACTGAAGTAAAAAATGCTTAAATTGCCAATTTACTTGCCATTCTGACATTATCTCAACCAAATTTCTTTTGTTAGTAGGATATGAGAATCTAACTAAGTCAGATGCTTTGAAATTTTTGCACAACAAGATATAAATAGTTGAATGAATAACACTTACTTTTACGTATGGCTGCTAATGAACATGATGGTTCATGGACAAAATGGGATGGAAATTATTGAACATTTATGGAATGGATTCTTGATCTTGGTTGAAGTTCAGTCCAAGTCCGATTGCTAAAATTAAATTGGACTAATTGTGGACTAATTGGACTAATTGTGGACAAATTATAGACAAATTGTGGACTAATTATGGACTAATTGCGAGCTCAATGTGAAATTAAATGAAAATATGTTCAAACATCTCGATAGATCAATCAAATTTTAACTCTCTGTTTTACAGAAAGAGAACTAAGTTATTCGCACAAAAAAACTTAAGTTATTTAATACATTGATGAAAGAACTTTCATTTAAAGATTAATGTGCACTGTGTTGTTCATAATCAGGCCTGCATGGTCAGCTTATGGACAAATAGTGGATATTTCGGTTATAAGATGAACTGGACATGAACTGGATATTAGTAGATAATTATGGACTTGATTTGATCATTGACTTCAACTTCTCGTCAGCCGACTGAGCTGGACATGGACTATAACTCATCCATTAGCAGCCCTACTTTTACGTAATAATTTATTTTAATATAAGATGGATTCGATTTGAACCAGTTTTTTCAGTCAGCCATAAGAAGGCTTGATTTCTTTCCACATTTGGCAAGAGATAGTTTGATAGTAGGGCTTTCTGATTGGCATTTAGTAAGTTTATATAAAGGAACCCTATTTGAATACACTTGGTTCTATTTTAGTTCAACTGGTGCTGTGGAGAAAGTGCACATCATACTTTTAATTATTAGAATGTACCTTTTTAATCATACTTTCTGAACTTGTTATTTTGAAGTACCTAAGTGGTTCTTGATGTATTTTCTCTGCGATTTGACAAGCATGCTGAGATATCGTTCTTCTTTAAAAGCATATTATTTTTATTTGGTTTAAATAAATTACAGAATGCCTTTTAAGAATCTTTCAAGTATATTTTAGGGGTGAAGACATACAATCAGATCCAGGTAGCAGCACTGGGAGCTATACTGCCATGAAGCCTAACATTGAAGAACTGGAGATGCTTTTAGAAGCTTATTTTGTGCGGATCGACGGAACTCTTAACAAATTATCCCATGTATGTGCTGCCTCTTTTATTTCTCCGTAGCTTTGGAAAATAAATATATTGTTTTTCATTCATTACTGGAAATTATTCGTGCCACCTGTTTCCGTCAATTCATATGCAATGCAATTATATGTCTGTAGGATGGCCGTGAATTGCTATACAAAAGAAGTTAAAATATCTGGCTGAGACTATGTTTAAAAGAAAACTGATTTTCACTGAATGAGAAACAAGAGTTTTAGCTTGGTCAGTTTTTAGAAACACAATAGGAAAAAGGGTTGCAGCCTTGCAGGTGACAAAATTCACCTTTCACTGCTGCTTGTTTATGTAAGAGTGCATGGGTTTGCAATGATAAGGTTTACAAGACTTCAGCTGTTTATCTAGTACATTGAATTTTAAGAAACGTTATTCTTTTTATAGTTGAGGGAGTATGTGGATGACACAGAGGATTATATCAACATAATGCTGGATGACAAGCAAAACCAGTTGTTACAGATGGGTGTAATGCTATCTACAGCAACTGTGGTCATTACTGCAGGTGTAGTTGTTGTGGGTCTCTTTGGCATGAACATTGGCATCTCCCTCTACAATGCTAACACTCCTGAAGAAGTTCGGCAGTCCAATTTGGAATTTTGGGCCACTACTTTTGGTACAATTGGGGGTTGTGTCATCTTATACATTCTGGCTATTGGCTGGGGAAAGAAGAGTGGATTGCTGCAATAATAACCTCGTTCAATAATAAATTCCTCTGATTCCCACAGCAGATTGAGCTTATTGTTTTTCTATTACTATTCGTATATTCTAGTTGAGGTAGATTTGAGCTGATGTGGCACTAAGCGCAAGTTTATTTCACAAGTACATATATGTGTCTATGACTATTTAATTCAGAATTAAGACATAAGTTGAAGATGATTTTGTAAATCCGTCTCTGAATAAAGTGTTAGATTATTTTGTATGTAGCCAATTTTTCCCCTCTTTTGCCCTTAACATAGTAGGACATTTGTCAATTGCAAGATGTTGTTCGGAGCGCTGTGGGCTGCATTAGGTAGAATTTTGCCTTGCTATTATACTCCATTTCTTGTTGTTTGGATCTCTTATCTTTGGTATCTTCCAAAAAATGTCTGAAATTCACAAAAACCAAAGAATAAAGCAAGTAATTCAACTTTATATATAAAACTCATCCAAATTGACTAAAACGGATAAGTTATGAGATTTTAGGTTATAATCATATCAAAAGAAAACTAGAACTATTTATAGGACTTGGTCCTGAAAATAAACATGCATTATTGAAGAATATGCTAGCATGAGATAAAGGCAACTAAAATATTATAGCATATATATTTTTTTAAATTTCAATACATGAAGTTATAATAAAGTAATTAATATTGTGAATTAGATATACATCACATAATTATGACGAATATTTATTTATTTTTTTGAAAAAGCTGACGAATATTTATTATATATTATGAGCATGGCTAAAATAATATGCATAATACACCCGATTTTGTATTATGCATATAGATATAGGTCATTAAATTGAGATTTAAGTTGCTCAATAAATTCTTCATATGAAAATATTGTAGGAAATCAAATTTCGTGATTTTTAGAGCTTTCTAGCTATTTTTTAAATATTTTTTAAAAACAGTCCAGATTTAATACTACAAAAGTGTCATTTCTGGGCTGTTTTTAAAAAATATTTAAAAAATAGCAAGAAAGCTCTAAAAATCACGAAATTTTATTTCCTACAAGATTTTGATATGAAGAATTTATTGAGCAACTTAAATATCAATTCAATGACCAAATTAAATACAAATGAACGCATAGTACGTTATGTGGTGTACTATGAATATTATTTTAGCCATGCTCATATATTATTCTTCTCTGGTTATGAATTAAATTTGAAATTAATTATTTGTTCATCTAATGTTAAAATGTTCACTGATGTTGGTATATTTTGCTTAACCATGTCAAAACCAGTGTAAGAAGTCGCAATTATGGATACCAATATATGCGTACGTGCACCACACGAATTAGGTTCTCTGTGACAATTTATAGTACCATAAGCATGACATATCAGATCCCAATAATTGACAAATACAGC
Source organism: Eleocharis quinqueflora (assembly GCA_964058865.1). Lineage (NCBI taxonomy): Eukaryota > Viridiplantae > Streptophyta > Magnoliopsida > Poales > Cyperaceae > Eleocharis > Eleocharis quinqueflora. Next base: position 6,577 of record CAXKVX010002169.1, read on the forward strand.
TGCAACTTGTAACTAATTGGAATTTAAACATGCATGTGCAGTGTTCATTGATGGCTATTTAAACCCACGTAGTATTCCCTTCAAAGTTCAAACCACAACAAAACATTAGCATCTCACTAGCTATTCTCCTCTTTGCATTACATATTCTTCACATCCTATTAATTAATCCCTCATTTACAAGTTACAACAGCACAATGGCAAGCTCCAGTGTTTGTGCCATCGTCACTGCTGCAGCAATTTTCATCCTCCTCATGACTGTACCACACACCGCAAACGCGATTACATGCGGCGAAGTGGCATCCGCCGTGGCCCCCTGCATGGCGTATGCGCGTAGCGGTCAGGGCTCCCCGTCTGCAACCTGTTGCAGCGGTGTGCAGAGCCTGAATTCAAAGGCAGCGACAAGCACCGATCGCCAGACAGCGTGCAACTGCCTCAAAAATCTTGCCAAATCTGTGAGCTTCAATGCAGGCACTGTTGCCGGCCTCCCCGGCAAGTGCGGCGTCAACGTGCCATACGCCATTAGCACCTCCACTGATTGCTCCAAGTATGAAATCATTTCTTTTTATGTAAACGTGCACCTTTATTAACTTGAAAAATCTGGAATATATTATATATCTTTCACATAAACAATTTCTTTTTATATATGTTTGTGACAATTTGCTTTCGCTTTATTGAATTAATGCAGGGTGCACTAAAATGACAAACAAGCAGAGATCTCAGAGACTTAATTGCAATTAAGGCAAGCATATATGTAGTTTGAACCCTTAATCTTGTCTGCTGTTATATTTTGTTTTTGTTGTCGCATGTTGTTCTATGTATGCATGCAATTAATGAACGAGTGCCATTCTAATAAAAAAAATGAGTCGCTTGTGTTTTCGATGTTTTATGTTTTAATTCTTGCATTTAATTTCTGATACTTATATATGTTGTTCTTCAAAGTTTTTACATGTTGTGCTGTTTGATTGGGGATAATTAGAAAATAACTCAAGAAATTATTTAAATTATTTGTGCATGTTTATATCAAACTCAAGAAAAATACGATTAGATATATACATAAATTTAAAATAAAGAGCAAATTAAATATTTTATTGGTGGCATAAAGAAGCGCAAAAATAACCCCAAAGTTAGAGCATCAGAATTAATGTCGGGATTATATTGGAAGATATCTTGGCAAAAAATGGTTAAACCTATTTCATATTAATCAATTAGTTCAACAATTACGGAATCAATTTTTTATTTAGTAGCTAAGACAACATCTCCGCTGGTCCTAAACGAAAAGGAATTATATTTCATGAGTAAGAGTACAGTGCTCTTAGAAGCACGGAAGCATTTCGTGCTCTTAACTAAAAAAACATACTTAATTATCTTCAAAGTTCGATTTATCATATTCAATATATTGGTCATATTAAAAAAAATTAGGAAATTAAATTTTGTGATTTTTTTAGCTTTCTAACTGTTTTTAAAAAAAATAAACAGTCCTAAAAAAATCATTTTTTAATATTAAACAGTATTGTTTTTATATTTAAAAACAGCTTGAAAACTTAAAAATAACGATATTTGATTCTCCAAAAGATTTCAATATGAATAATTTATTAAACATGATAAATCGAACTTTAAAAATGATTAAACATATTTTTGAATTAAGAGCACGCGCGAGAGGCATATGTGTGCTCCTAAGAGCAAGATAGTCATACTCATATTTCATAGATAAAGCTTGGAAGAATTTTTACCCCATCTTTATTAGAAAAAGAATTTAATTCCATCATCTCAAAGAGTCTCAGAACCACGACAGATAGCGATGCTTCGTAAATTCGCATATATATTTTAATTATGATAAAAGGACATTGAAGTTTTACGCTTAAAATCTTTATGTTGATCTAGAGTTAATACAAATTGTTGGATCAACTATTTGAATAAATCAGAATTATTGTTTTGTTCTTCGAACTTCCATCTTTCATTCACCTTAGTCCAAAAAATGAAAAATAATTAATCAAAGGAAGCTAATACACTGATACGTGATTTGATACACACTAAATGAATTCGATATTCAGTTGATATGCATCTTATCAGCTATATTAATATATATGTTTTTGCTATTATGCATCCAATTGACATGCTAGTTCTAAAGTTCTTTTTGCAATTTCCGTAGTTGCAATTATATACAGAAATAACATGGAAGAGATTTATTATGCATAATATTTCAGTTGTCATTCATGTACTTAGATGCATGATAACAAAAACAAAAACATCTAATATATCAGCTAACATGCATAATAATTTTTCTTTAATTTGTATGCATGTTAAGAGATTTGTTATTCATGCATGTCAATATTTTGTATCATTGTTTTAGCTTATTATGCATGCATATTCAATCTAGTGTTATTCTAAATTTGTTCGATTTTTATGCATGTTAATAGATTATTTTGTAAGATATAAGATTGATATGCATTTTTTGTAATTTTCTTAAATTGATGTATGACAATTAAATAATATGTAAAGTAGCTCTTAATTAATTATTGGCATGTATTTTATTTGAAACTAAATATAGAAGTCATAGTTTGGATGGTAATATCAAATATAAACAATACATATGCTTATATCAATAATTACATCAGTCGTGACTTATCAAACAATTGATCTTGGATTGGACATCCATATGCCAAAGGAAACAACTTCATAATCAAATGTGATGTCACAAAACACATTTGATTTAAGAAAGCTGATGCTAGTGAAGATAGTTGCATTTATAATATTTACATAAAAAAAATAATGTTTGCTTCAGGGACTGATGGAACTGATCGATAGTAAATCTTGCCTCCGGAGCTTAAACCGGTGCAAGAAATTCTGATGCAAATGAAGAATCTGATGCGGTTGTCCAACATCAACAAATCCAACATCATTTGTGGATTTGCATGCGCTTCTTGATGCAAAAAACTTCGAGCATAAACATGCTGATGTAAATAGTTTTTATTGTATCTGCTCAAGCGGATGCAAGTGGTGCACTTTTATGTAGTGAACGTGCCATATGCCATTAGCACCTCCACCGATTGCTCCAAGTATGAAATCTTTTGCTTTTTGTAAACGCTTTTCTTAATTAATTTAATAATCTATAATATATTATTTTCCACATAAAAAGGATTTTTCAAGAGTAATCTAATTATCGATATATATTTTAACTAAGGGAAAAATAAATTATTATCAATTAACAATAGAAATAAATAATAATTTATATATAATGTTTGTTTTCTTCATTTTTACAAAAATACGTGTTGCGCAGCAAATTTCAATCTTTGATTTGCATCAAGATTCGTGCGAATCAAATTTTATAATATTAAACTCTTCCTGAATCAAATCTAAATCGTCTATAGCCTACAACGTAGAAAATCTGAACCGTTCGAAGAATTGCTTCCTGTTTTTGTTGCCTGAACGATGCAATGTTGCAATGTAGGAGAGAGGCCATCAAATAAATAAAAAATTGTCGCGCTTCGGCGCTTGTTTCCAATGTTTGTCTATATGTTTTCTTGCAATTTCAGATACTGTATTTGGCTGTATATGTTTAATTTGAAATTTTTTGCATGCTGTTCTGCTTGATATGGGAGGTTATGACAATTAATCTCCGAATTATAATTGTATTAATAGATGTGATAAATAATTGCAATTCAACCGCTTCCTGGATCCAATGAGTATTACCAAATAAAACACCACGAAACAAAAATGTGGTTTCTCAGTGAAAAATATCTTCTGCGCCACTTTTAGTGCATAGTGTACCACCTTTTATTTGAATTGTTAGATTAAATTCCAATTTCTAACCGTGGACGATATGTTGCAGTATAAATCTTTGAACTATTAAATTAAAGGGTTCTTTTACAATGTCTCTAGCATTGCCTTTTATTTATCTCATCACTTATACCCACACATGCCCTATGCTTTGACTTTAAAAACCTTTTTTTTGGAGCATTGACATGAGATATTGTTGGAAGCATTGGATACATTTCCTAAATTAAAAGCGTTGAAATTTGACCGAACGATTTAGATCAAAAGTGGTGCAGATAATACGATTTACTTAAAGCAAGTTTATAAAAAAAAACCAACCCTATGGACCCAACTGGCTTGATCCAACCAAACCCATTATGTCGCCTGCTTGCTACTGAGTAGGGTTGTCGACACATTGTGTTTTGTTTCGCCATGATGCAATGTTAAATGCAAGATATTTTTGTTGTGTTTATTGAATGCAACGTTAAACACAAATCTTGGATGATTTCGTTAATTAAACACAACGTAAACTCAAATTATCACTTTCGTTTCGTTTAATTGCATTTCTACGTTTAGAATTCTACGAGTGTGAAATAATTTTGATTGCAGAGTTGAAATAGGTGGAGATATAGAGAGTTAAAAACTCTTGATGAGAATTTAAGAAGAAAAAGATGTGAGATGAATACAAATTGTTTTCTCTATTCGCAGGGGCAGATCCAAAGCTAGGGTCAGTTAAGCCCGAACACAACTAAGTCCGAGCACTAAGGTTGAGATTAAACCTAGACACAAACTCTCTAAAGTCCACTAAAATATCATTAAAAACTTACTTTTCACTACAAAATAATAAAAAATACACTAAATTTTGCGTTTTTTTTTAAATCAAACCCGAACACTTGCCCAGACTTTCCCATGAATGGATCTGCCCCTGTCTATTCTTGTGCAATTTTGGAGATGGTTAAGAACGACTTTTGCATTCACATGCACATAGTAGAATCTATTATTTCTCATTTATTGAATACAACATAGAAATGTTATTTTATGATCCAAATCCAATCACAATCATTTGTTCTTGCAAAATGGGCCCAAGTTAACGAAATTTTCTAGTTTTAAAATATGTGGAATATAAAGTGGGTAGGATGTGAATTTTATGATGAGGTTTGTATCAAATCTCATCATATAACAAATTTCTCTTAGTCTATTTTAAGGATGAATGCAATTTTTTTCATAAATCCTTCTTATTTTAGAAGTTCGTAAGTTTCACAGAACACAAACTTTATCAACTTTTCGTTTTGTTGTGCAGTTGACAGACGTTCAAAAAAATTAAACTTTTTAACGTTTATTTAAACGCAACGTCCACGCAAGAAAATTTTCTTATGTTTACTAAACGCAACGTAAGACGAAAGGGAAAATCTTTACGCTCTTAAAACACAATAGTTAATGCAAAAAAATATTTGTGTGGTCGTTTCGTGTGTTTGACAGCTCTACTACTGAGAACAGATTTGTGCTGACGGAGGTGATTGAAGAGGAGAGGAGAATCGAAAAAATGGAAAAAGAGAAGGAAAATGGAGCTTTTTGTGGTGATTCGATCTAGTTGACCCGTCAAGCGAGTCATTGCATGCATAACATGTTTTATTGCGAGCTGCACTAGATAGGAATCACCTTGTTCTACTTCATTTTTTATTGTCCTCTCAATCTGTTATTTTTAATTTCGTTTAGAAAATATCTAAAATTCAGTAGAATACAATATTAAAGTAATATCTGAAACTCAACTAAATTAACTAAAATCAAGAAGATTAGTCTGAATTATATTTCAAAGTAATGAACTGCTAATGTAATATTAAAATGTTTAAAGATGATCAATTATCTTCTCTCTTTTTTGAGGAAAATGGACTGTGCCACTTAATAATTTTTATTAAAAAAAAGAAAATAGGGGTGGTACAATAATTACAATCTGATAGAGATAGAAGAAGAGAAAAGAAAAAAGAGGAAAGATAGGTATCAGCGAGGCGAGATCTAGTTATGCATGCTAAAAACTGAGCCTAATCTAGCTATGCGACGTTCATTTGGCTATTTCTCTTGTTATTTCCATAATGAGTAGCTGGGCGGGTCTTGACTTAGATGAGAAAACTCGGCGATTGCGCTCCTTCCATATGCTCCATAGGCCTGCACAGAGTGTTGAATCCCAGTAGGATGCTTCGGATGTGGAGAGAGTCGCCCTGTTGCCTAGCCAGAAATATGAGATATTGTCCTCCCTCCGAATCCCCGTCCAACTAGCTATGGTTCTCCATATTTGGGACGTGTAGCTGCATGTTAGGAATAGGTGTTCGGTGGTTTCTGGTAGCCCGCTATTGCAAAGTATGCATGATGGATTTGGCGTGCCTTGTCTCGCTTGATGCACTTCCATGGTTATCAGTCGTTTTGCCAAAGTTGTCCATATGAAGATTTTTATCTTAATGGGGGCTTTGGTGTTCCAGATGTATTTGGCCATATGTGATCTGACTCCTGGATTTATGAGAAGCCTATAGGTGGATTTTGAAGTGAAGTGGCCCGTAGGGGTCCACTTCCAGGTCAAAGTTCCGTCTGGAAAGATGGTTGTGGAGGCTGTGAGAATGGATAAAAGGGATAAGAGGTCTCTGAGAAAAAATGATGGGATATCTCTAGAGTCAAAGATGACAGGGTGTTGATCCAGTTCGGGCAGGGTGTAATGAGTAGATACAAAGGCCGAAAAGATGGACGTTTGTTTCGAGAAGATTTTCCAAAGCTATTTAGTGAGAAGTGCTTTGTTGAATGTTTTGGTGTCGAGAATTTCTAATCCCTCATTTTTCTTGGAAAGGCAGACTGTAGTCCAATTGATCAGGTATCCTCTCGATTCTGTGGTGTCTTTTCCTTTCCAAAAGAATCTTTTCTTTGTTTTTTTCCTGGCTTGTAATGATCGATTATCTTAGAAGTCCTGAAATTCAAATCATGTTTCAACAACTTTATGGAGTATCAATATGCAATTATGGATGATTCCCATATCTGTGCAGCATTGCATAGGTGTTAGGTCCTCTGTCATAATTCATAGTACACTCTCATGAATGACAACATCAGATACCAATAATTGCCAAATACAGTTGCAACTTGCAACTAATTGGAATTAAGAGCACTAATTTTTGTTGTTGTAATAGTATTGTAACGACTATTTAAACCCAGGCATAGTATTGTAACAACACACCAGCATCTGATCTGATCACACTACAGCAGAATGGACCAAGTGCTTCCGTACCTGCGACCCATTTAGAATTGGTCGCAGCCCATATGCGGCCCGATTCGAAAATATAACATCTCTCTCAACATATTTCGGTCTCATCATCATTTTCATTTTCTGTAAAACCGATCTCTCATTATCTTCTGAACCCTAATCGAATACTTGTGCGACGATGGCGGCGACAGCGGCGGTAGCGAGCTTGTGCCATTGCGACGCATCTCCCTCTGTCCTGTCTCTTGGGCTGGGATCTAGGATCTAGATGCGATCGAACGAGAGGAGAACAATGCTATCAGTATATATTACAAGTGGGGACCACATCTCAGAAGCTTCTCGCTCGAGGCTCCTGCATACTCTCTCCATGGCGCAGAAGTCCGCTAAACCCCACAAGCTGTCACGCGACTCCGTATTTCTCTTTCTTCTAAGCCTTTATCTATCCAATTTATTTATCTTATCTAGAAAGTAAGGATAAAGATTTAAGTGCAGATTTTCAGTTCCAATTCGGATTAGCTTTCATTAGGAATAATATTTTCTTTTACTACCAAAAGTTTATACTGGTTTTATAAGTAAAATTGTTTCTTTAAAATGAGCATTATTTGGGTATTGACATTATTCCAGCCATCCTCTTGTCTAAAATTTAAAATCTAGTACTGGTACAATAGGAGTGGTATTTACTTTCAAAAAGTTGAAAAGGGCATCTCATGCTTTTCTGTTAATATTATGATCAACTATCTACATGTATTAATTTTCTGTTGTAGGTCCTGAGTGGTGAACAAGATCTTTCAACTCTAGCAGAGGCATCAGGTTTTGTTTATCAGGACAATAATTCTTCTTAATTTGGAAGGATAGATCTGAAGATCTTAACTTACTAAAGAGGAATTGTTAATTGTGGCAGTCAGACAATTATCCAAAGTAAAAGACCATGTCAAAGAGGTAATATAATAGATGTACATATATTAGATGAATTTCCATTTAAATTTTGAAATTCTATTTGTAAATGAATTTTGAAGAATTATTTAGTGAAACCTTTGTGCTGCAAAGGTGATTGCATGACATTCCTTGGTTTCCGATGCATATGTAACAGGTGTTTTTGTTTGTTGTGTGCTTGGTGGAAGAATGGAAAAGTATATGCTCAAAGCCAACGTTTTAAATATGCGGGTCCATTCATCTTATCTAGAAAGTAACTATTCCTCATCAACTGTCTAATTGTCATTGAAAGTCTGAATTTTATAATATTTGGAGTGTTAATGCCCCTTCATACTAAATTTGGCACTTGTTTTCAAGGATATTGTGAACTGGTTCCTAGTAAGTGACATTATTTACATGCCAGGAGCGATGACACCAAGAGAAGTATGTAAATCATAATATTACACACTCTCATACCTTTTCTGCTATATTATTTTGGTCTATTGTTATTCGTACTCTGAAACTTTGCTATATCGTTTGTTAATGCAATTGGTAAAATGCAGATATTTTCTGCACAAAATGCTGGAGCAGAATCCATCAAGGTTTACTTCCTAATTACTTCCTCTCCTCATTTTGCATTCAAGTTTTTGTTTATTTAGTGACTCTTTCAACTGATAATGAGTTATTTGTAAATAGAACATACAATATAATTTTTCTACATAGCCTCACTCTTTTCTTTCCTTGTTTTTATACTTTTTGAGCTTGTGCTTTGTGAAGTACCATAGCCTCACTCTTCTCTTTCCCTGTTTTAAATTGCTGAATTTGATATTATCAATGCATGTAGATTTTTTTTACATACATGAGTGCATACAATGTTAATTATTTGTTTACTTTGGAAAAGGAATTTACTGCTGAGATTTCACATCTAAAAGAACAAAGGGATCGACTTGAGAGGATGAACTTCAGAAGGTGTTAATTTTTCTGATATTTATTATTATTACATTATTTTAATTATTTTTCAGATAAAAAATAATCCATTTCTTTAAGATTATAATCATTTTGTTATAGGTTAAGACTTCACTGAATGCAGCTCTTACACGGCTTAAGAAAACTAGAGAGGAAAGAGACCAATTTGACAAAGCAGGCAATCAACTACTCGTACACTTGATATCAAAGGTTGTTTACCATTAATACTTTTGCTTTGGTTTTTAATACAGTATTTTTTATGATAATTGTTGGTTGTTATTTTTATTATCCTACTTTCTTCAGGCCAATCCTGTTGGCTCTAGGATGATGAATTGGTGAGGTCAATTGGTTCGTGTAAAGAAGAAGGTGATATTGTAACAAAATAGATTACACTTTTGGAAGAAACATGGAAGCTTTAGTGCTCATATATGCAGTTGAAGGATGACCAAACCAAGTACATTTTATATACTATCTATTATGCATTGTGTTCTGAATTGTGGTACACTGCCTTGAACCAAATCTAACAATTGTTTTAACTTGTAATTATTTTCAGTGGGGATTTGGAGATATGTGCAGTGTTTCATAAAGTTGGTCAAACATCATTTATCTTTCCTCATGCAAGGTACTATACAAATTCTTTGTTATTGTTTACATCTTTTTGTTCTTTGAATTTTGCCCTTTATTTCTGCATTCAAACAAAAAGCTGTAAAAGAAAAATTAACTGTAGACCAACAAATTATATGTCCTAACAGATGTCTTGATTCATTTTTGGCACCAAGTTGACAATTACTTCATTTTAACCATCTGTTTTATTTTTTTGTATTATACAATAGCATGCAACACTTAGATCCTGTTGTATAGGTCAAAAAGTTGAAACTGATATATTTGGTACTGGCTGAGTACCAACCAGTATAAAAGAAGGCACTAGTGCATCACAATCACTAGTGAAGCTTAACGAATTACATAATTGAATATGAAAATAATTATGTAATTATTATGTTTAGACAGTTCCATTTATGTAGGCATGCAAGTACTCAGCAAAGACTTCAAACAAGGAGAAATGATTGAAGATGGAGCATCCTGCCACTTCTTCTATTTTGATACTGCTGATGGCAAAGGCATTATTGAGGATATATATGTGCCTTGTACAGTTGCAGCATAAAGGAATTTTTTCATATGAATACTGTGTTGTAGTTTAATTTTTGAGATCAATGAAAATCTTTGATATGTACTGTTTTCTTTTTATTTTTCAGTTATATTTTGGGTTCTTGATCATTAAATTGTGTTCTAAATTAATTGTTACAAGTTTCCTAAATATAAAATCTAATTGAACTTATAGTGTTTTTTATATCTATAATAAATTGGGGTTCTTTTGAATGATTTTGGCGAGAAGTAAATGCGACTGTCAACTCTTGTCGCTGAAAAATGAGTATCTGCGACCGTACTGACGTCACTTGCGACTGTGCTGACGTCATTGAGAGGCAACTGCGAGGAGTGAATAGCGACCAAACCAAGTGCGACCAATGCTCATCGCAAAAAATTATCAGCGACCATATATGGGCCATTTGCGACCGGTTTGTTGGTCGCAGATGCCCTTATTTCCTGTAGTGTCACTACTCTTCTCATCACATTTTTAACTATCAATATCCTAATTAATCCCTCATTTACACAGCATAAATGGCTAACTCCAGTATCTGTGTCCTCGCTGCTGCGACAGTTTTCATCCTACTCCTGACTGCACCACACACCGCAAGTGCGATTACATGCGGAGATGCGGCATCCGCCGTGGCCCCCTGCATGTCGTATGCACGTAGCGGTCAGGGCTCTCCGTCTGCAAGCTGTTGCAGCAGTATCCAGAACTTGAATGCAAAGGCAGCAACAAGCGCCGATCGCCAGACAGCATGCAATTGCCTCAAGAACCTTGCCAAAACTGTGAGCTTCAATTGGAGATGAGAGATGAACAAGAAAGCCAGAGGAGAGTAAAGGGAGTGGAGGAGCAACCAGAGAGGAGAGGTGAGCGTAAATGAGAGGGAGAAAGGACGACTGAATTTTTTTCTTGTAGTGGAGATGAAAAAGAGGAGAACGTTATAATTACTCTTTATTATATTGTATTTTCCAATATTATTAATATTATTTATATAATTTTAGAGCAAGACTACTTTACTTAGAAAAACACGCACATTGTTATTTTGGACCTTTGGATTTTGGACTATTTGCAATAAAAATAATTTTGACAAAATTTGAGCCAACATCACAAAGCGTGTGTTTTACAAAGTATAATAGTCTTGCTCATAATTTTAATTTGAAAAATGTTTTCTTCATAATTAGTATTAAACTATAAGTATATATATGCATGTTTTTTTTAAATACAGACAGTAAAAAATAAAAAATAAATATGATCAGTGCGGATATTTCAATATCATATCTGTATTTAAATATTCGAATACAAAGCAGATTCGGACCATTTGCAACCCAACGATAGGCTATGGATTTTTTATTTTTTTTGCATCAAGACATTAAAAAAGAAGGCTTAATTTCTCCTTTGTTCTTAAACTCTTACTCAATTTCTTATTTCTCTTAATTTCTCCTATATTCTTCAACTCTTACTCAATTTTTTTATTTCTCTCTCTAATCTTTAATATTTCTCAAATTTCCCTCTTGTTATTGTTTCTTGTTTGCCCATCAATTTAAATAACAATATCAATCATAATTTTTTGATAAAAAAAACTCATATTTAGTATTCTTAAATGACAAAATTACCCTTGTCTTTATTTTTTTAATCATTTCTTGATCTTGCCTCTACTGGTACGATTGAAGAGAGTTTGTGGCTTAATTCAATATGTCATTATAATTTTCCCCATTTCCAAATAGACTTTTGGCATGCATTTAACCATGACCTCGAATAATATCACCTAATATTCTTTGCAGTTGTCAAGTAAGATAATGAAATTTCTGGTAACAGGGCCGGTCCTGAGAGATTTGAGGCTCGGGGCGAAATTTTTTTTGTTAAAATATCACTTAGAAATAAAGAAGAAAAAACATCACATATTGTTTTTGCCTTGACGATTGCATAATGACACGTTGCTACAAAATCAAAACAGCAAAACAAACACTATTGAAACCAAAATAATTTACATGAAAAAACACAAATCATCATAGATATCAACATTCAACAACAAAATAAATCCAACATTCAACAACACACTAAAATTCAATAGAAAAAATACAATAATAATTTCAATTTTGGTCTGTTCCGACAACTAAAGCTGAGTTGACCCAACTCCTCAAACCATCACCAAATTCCAACCAAACCATGTTTGACCCAACTCAAACCATCACCAAATTTCAACCAAACCAGCAATCCCAAAACCATCAACTGCAGTAAGTGCAGTAAGACCATCAATCCCAAAACTGGGTTCCTAAAATAAGCAAACACAGTAAAATGAGATTTGATATTGTTTGAGTTACTTGCATAAACACACCTTGCAAAACTGGGTTCCTAAAATGAACCAACTATGCCCTAGACACAAACAAAAATGGTTTTACTTAAATCTGGCATAAGTAAACACAGTAAAACGAGATTGACAATGACCTAAATAAAATTAACCCTTTCTTTCTCAAGTTCACTCCGTTAGTAATTGGTAATGATTACTAAATCAATTGGTAATGACAGTAAAACATACCTCGCTTGATGTTGCTCTTGCGCTCTTGACTCATGTTGCAGCAATACCAGTACAGTGAGTCAGTGACTCAGTGAGAACTGTTAAAATTTAAAATCAGAACTCAGATTAAAAAATCAGAAGTTCAGAACTCAATCTGAAAAGTCAGATTTCATAACTAAGTCTTAGAAATGTTGAACTCAGATCAAAAAATCAGATCTCAGGTAAAAACTTAAAGTACAAAGATTGTTGTTCAAAAAATCATAACTCAGATACCTGAGTTCAGAACTCAAATCTGAAAATCAGAACCACTGAACTAGTTGCAATTTTTCTCTGAAAAGTCAGATCTCAGGTTGAAAGCCTAAAACAGAGTTACAGAAATGAAAAACTACGAAGATTAAAGAACAAAAGAAGCATTTACCGACAGGGGACAGCTGCCAGGCTACTGGAAGAGAACTCGACACTCAACATGCCATTGAACTCTGGTCTCTGCCTCTCTGGAAGAGAACTCGAGAAGGCGGCTGGGAGAGAAGGCCAGATAAGGGAGAGAAGAGAGGCGGCTGGGAGTCGCCGAGTCGGAGATTGGGTTTGAGGCAGAAAGAAGGGAGAGGCGGAGAAAAGGGAGAGATCAGAGAAGAGGTAGAGAGAAGGGAGAGATCAGAGAAGAGGCTGAGAGAAGGGTTAGAGGCAAGCAGGCGGCTAGGTTTTTGGAAGAGAATCTCTGAGAGGCGCTAGGTTTTTGGAAGAGAAGGGAGAGTCGGAGAGATTAGAGAGGAGAGCTGGAGTGAGTTCGGGGTTTTATTCGACTGGATTAGGGTGAACGAGCCTGCCGGCCTGCCAGAAAAAAAAAATTCTCTATAATTCTATAAATTTTTTTTATGAAATGGGCCCTCTGAATCTGAGGCCCGGGGCGATCGCCCAGCCTGCCCTGGGTCAGGGCCGGGCCTGTCTGGTAATTAAAGAATGTCGATCGTCAACGCATCAAAAGCCATCAAATTGAACTTCAGATGAAGGCAATGGATAAGATGCAAAAACGAAGGGAGAGGTTCAAGGAGTCGGCCTTTATGAAGAAAGAATGTCAAGGGAAGGAGGAAAAAGAATTAAGAGAAGTTGAGATCGATCCAATTGTAGATGAATGTAAGCAGCTCAGACCAGTCAGGAAGAGGAGGTAGGATACAGGGGCGGATTCAGGATTCTCGTTAGGGGTTCAAGATTTACGTTTTGTTTTTCAGGAGAGTTCGAAATGATAGTTATTCTTAATAAAATTTATCTTATATGGTCATTTGTAAAAAAAATTCAAAATATATAGTCATTATCGAAAAATGATATATATGATCATTTTTGAAATTTATTTTTTCAGAAGGATTCAGCTGCACTCCTGACTTCACGTGGCTCCGCCACTGATAGGATACCAGTAATTAGTACATGAGAATATTTTGCTACTGTGTTCATTTCAAAAGAGTCATTGGGGTTAATTATATATAATACACGAGTGAGTTGTTACTGTTCTCCTTTTTTTTCAAAAAAAGTTAGTGGGATTATATTATGTTTTTTATTTTTCTTTTAATGTTCTTTGTTTCAAATAATGAATGTACCTTATCAGATTTGTTTTGGCAGGATTTGTCTATTTTTTGACAGAGTTTGTCCATTTGATTTTTCTCATGGTTTAAATTTATTAAATTAATGAGTTGCAATCTTTCTTCTTGAATTGGATGGAGAGAATAAATTATAAGAAGAGAGTGTGTTATGTAATAGTTCAATGGTTTAAATCATGAATGCAAAATCAAATTGTTCACTTATGAGTGTATCTAACTCTGACTCGAGCGAATTTGAGATAGCGCCAAAATTTTCAAAAGGGTAATTTCGTAAATTTATAGTATTTAACCTCTTCTACACCCGATTTCGAGGGGAAGTGAGAGTCACTAGCGGAATGAAACAAGGTTTGCCTCTTCCTTCTGCTAAAACCATCATGAACAATTTCTCAAAAAAAAAAAACCATCTTGAACAAGTGAACCATAAAATTTCACCTCACCTCCTTTTTCTTTTCTTCCCTTCTGATTTCATGCGTTGAAACAGACCCTAAATAGAGCTAAGGAGGTGAAGAGGAGTATGAATATATTTTCATACACCTCTCCACACCTCCCTTTAGCTGTAAAGATGCCCCATCCCCTAATAAATGGTCATCTTTACGCAAAATGAACAAGAGAGAATAGTACTTCCAAAAAAACCAGGAGATAAAGCTGTATGCAATCGTTTCTATTTTATAATCAGGCTGGCGAGGTAACATTGTAATAATTTTGAACAGTGCATAAATGGTTCCTCTTAATACAATTTTGCTTTAACAAATGTGACATTCATACAAACACTTTTTCTTTAACAAATGTGACATTTATACAAAACACTTGCTGACATGTCATTATTGCTGCTATGGACCAGACATTTAGTCTCGAGGATAATTTCACAACAGTAATTTCGAGAAGCGTTTGTGATATATTTTTGTTATCGGACATAGAATGCAGAATGGTAGCTTTAGCCTTTCTTTTTAGCATGTTACTTGTGTTGGCTCAAATTAAGAGTTCAAACCTTTTTAGCATTTATCAGGTCAAGGATAAGTTGACTGGTTGTAATCAGCCCAAAAGATGGTTTTTGTGTAGGTTTGCGTATTCATATTGTCCAGTTTACATCAAACTGAGGATATTACAATGCTTCAGGCATGATTCGTATATTGTATTGTGTGAGATTTATGGCATTTTGTATTAGTTTTAGTATGTGTCAGGTTTAGGTCTTTTGTAGGGTCTTTAGTGTAATAGTGACATTATGAGTACTTTGAGGGACTAAAGTGTAAAAGAGTCTGTAACTTTATATATACCAGCAGGGTCATTAATGAAATATCCTTTTTTTGCTCATCTTTCTTCTTGGTATCAGAGCTAGAACTTTCTGTTAGGGTTAGCACAGCAGCCACC